>PVJX010029569.1:0-22856 GCA_004027295.1 Dolichotis patagonum | reverse complement strand
ATGGGACCACTGAATGTAAGAGGAGGGGACTTCAGAGGTCTTTCAGCACCTACCCCCGCCCCAACTCAAGACATGAAGACTCTTCAGTGGATCCCCCTGAAGAGATTCTATGCAGTCACAAAGGCTTTTGTTATGTCCTGTCCCCTTACATTATGGCAACCCTGCCTCTCTGATTCTTGACCTTCTTGAGCCTCTTAAAATCTCCAGTGTAGCCAGGCACAGTTATGCACACTTCTAATCTCAGTACTCTGGGAACTAGGACAGGAGGATCCTGAGTTCAAACCCAGCCTGGGCAACTTAGCAAGACCCTGTCTCAAAATAAAAAATAAAATAAAATAGGGCTGACGATATAGCTCAGGGAAGACCTTGGGGTTCAATCCTCAGTACTGCAGAAAGCAAAGGAAGACAAAAGAAAGGAAAGGGAAGGGAAGGGAAGGGAAGGGAAGGGAAGGGAAGGAAAGGAAAGGAAAGAAGGAAAGGAAAGGAAAGGAAAGGAAAGGAAAGGAAAGGAAAGGAAAGGAAAGGAAAGAAGGAAAGGAAAGGAAAGGAAAGAGGTTGAATGCCCTGGTGCAGTATGGGCAAACTCAGCTCTTTTGAAATCCCAGCCAAGCATCCCAATACTTAGCGAATAGGGAGCGCAAAGCAGTGGGTCCACCATTACACTGTTTAACTGAGAAATACACCAGGCCCTGCAAGCCAAGAACGTCTCCGACACCCATTTATGAGTTTTCTACCCCTTCGAAATTAAAATCAGACACTTAATAAAGAGTCTTAGCTGGCAGTAAGGGTTAAAAAAGAAGAAAGTAATCTAATCTCTGCTCCCTTTTCTGAATAATATTTTATGAACATCTTGTACTCCAATAAGCATATTGCTTTCTTCCAGGAAATACTGGGAACAAAATCTGGTTCGGATTTGGACTGTTGTTTGACCAACTTGCAAAACTGGTCTTGATTTCCTCAGGTTTCAGAGATCTAGATTTCAGTGGAAAAAATATTTCCTTCACAGGGAAAGAAACCCACGCCTCTATCCTGGTAACTTCTGTCTGGGATTCAAGGCATAGAAATCCAACTAACATATGAAACCATCGTATTGGCAGGCTGAGGAAGAGAATGTAAGAGCTGGGAGATGTTAGATATGGCCTGGCCAAGGTCATTAATATTGTTTCATTTTGTTTATTTCTGTGTTTGTTTAACTCATTTTTGTGGTGCTGGAGGTGGAATCCAGGACCTCACATATGTTAGGCAAATGTACCACTCAGCTACAGCCCCAGCCCCTCCCTCCCCACCGCTGTCTCTCAGAATGAGCCAAAGCCTCACCCAAGCTGCACAGAGCTTCATAACTACAGAACCAACTGTTCAAACAAAGCCTTACTCAGAGGTCCAATACCTAGAACACAGAGGAGAAGTTGCTCTTGAAACATGCGTTAGAGGCACCAGAAGCTCCGGCCTTGAAGCTCAGGATGTCCCTGAGGGTTTCCGTGGAGCACAGTTTGAAAACCTTTCATGCAGTCCTGCCCCCGCCCTGCCCAGCCTTGTGTAGCTCTGAGCTCTGTCTGGTCTTTCTCCTCCATCCCAGGTCGCACTAAGGCAGACACAGGAGTCCTCACACACCCTGCTGGTAGTGACTCTGTAGAGTCCTCTCTAGGGATAAAGGACAGTCAAGTGCCCCTGCTTCACTTGTCCCTGTTTTTCTTGGTTACCACCAAAAGCCCAGAATTCCTGGACTGCCTTGTTCCTGTCTGGCTCCTGTAGCCTCGGGTCTCAGTCCTTTCTTATCTCCACCTAACTCCTGAAACCTTCCCACCATGCTGTGCCCTCTGTTGCCCCACACACTGCCACTACTTTGGGGATCTCCAGATATTGTCTGAAAAGGGCCAGATGCCACTTCCAGATTTGTGCGACATGCAGTGTTTACCACTGCTGGAGTCTGCTGCAATAGCAGGAAAATGGTGATATGTAAATGCCAGCGTGTAACTGAATTCCAATAAAACTTTCTCTGCAAATCAGGTGGCCCAACTCATGTCCTAAATCCTTGCTTTGTTTCTGGGCCTGCTCTTCCCTTTCTGTTTCTCCCTCAATCCCCTCACTGCCCTGCAGCTTCTCAGGAGGCAGCCACTCTCTCTCCCAGATGCCTCATTCTGAAGGAGATGGGGAAGGGTCCCTGCCTTCTCTTTTCTGAAATCCTGCAGTTTTGTTCTTTGTGCCCTGCTCCTTATAGCAGCCCTCTGCACACCTTTGAGTCGCTCTTCTGTATACCTTAAAGATCTGAACTCTGGGTCACTCTGACTCTCCAGCACTCTGTACTTCTGCCATCATGCATCCACCAGCTTCTTGGTTCCTTGATGTCTTCTCCAGGGGGTCCTGACCTCCGCCCTGTCTCAGTTACCTGCTCCCTGGGCTATAGCCAACATCCGTGTCATAACTAACAACTGCACCCTCCCTGTAATCTCAGCCCTAACATCTTGTTCTATATCCAGCACCACCTCTCTTTCCATCTTCCTCCCTCTTGCACCCTGACTCCAACAATTCACGCATCCTACCACATTCTGTCTGTTTCTCTGCCCTCATGTCCATCCCTCCTTCCGACTAGCTTAGCCGTCATGCTCCATCATTACAGCAACTCACAGGAGTGTATACTCAGCTTCTGTGCTCCCCTCTTCACTTATTTGCTCACCTAGAAAAACACCAATCCTAATAAAATGCAACTAGATAGAGACTTACTTCGTCCTGAGAAGGGTGGGGAAATATACAGTGCTGGGCTGAGTCTCGCTTCACACTCGTGACCTCCAATGTCAAGCCAGGCTTTGGTAATCTCTGCCTTTCTTACCTCATGTTCTTGCTCCATTCATCCTTCTACTTTCTTAGGTGATTCTTTCCTACATTTGCCTGTCCGTTCAAACTTCTAGCACCCTCTTCCTCTTTCACATTTTTAGCTGACGACCTTGGTACCTCTTTTCCTGAGAAAATGAATACAGTCATCTCTGTTCACAGTCCCATCCGTACATTTCTAATGTGGCTTCTGATCTGAACCTTGTTCAACTGCTCCTTCCTATGAGGCAACGCCCTCAGTGTGCAGTAGTCACCCCACCCCTGCCTACTGAGGGACATCACTTCTTCCAGGCATTGTTCCCTTTCGCTGTGTACCATCCAGCTTTCTGTCTGTGAGATAATTCTCATCTCAACAAAGCTACTGTTATCTCCCCATCAAAATTCCCTGGACTCTACACTCACTTTTAATAATCACCTTTTTTATTCTGCTCACTTTTACAGTAAAATTCCTCAAGAAAATCGTCTGTACAGTAGCCACTAGCTTCACGTGGCCATTTGGCCCTTCACATGTGACCAATCTGAATTGAGGTATGCAGTAAGTGCAAAATACACGACATATGCCAAAGATTTTAAAAAAGGAATGAGAAACTCATTAATCATTTTAAAAATGTATTACATGGGGCACCTCAGTGTAGTAGTTTGGCAACATTGGGTTAGATAAAAATATCTTGCCAAAGTTAATTGCACCTGTTTGCCTTTAGTTTTTTACGTGGCTACTAGAAAAGTTAAATTACATACGTGGCTCACATTTGTGGCTGACATTGTCTTTCCTTTGGAGAGGGCTGTCTATGCTCACTGTCCCCAACTTCTCCTCCATTCTTTCTTAACCCTTTAACCTACTAGGCTTTTGCCTCTGTCAGTCCATCAAACAGATGTTTTTAGGTCTCCGTGATCTTCATTTTGCTAAATTCCTTGGTCAGCTTCCGGTCCATGTTATCTGCTGCATTAGACAAAATTAAGTTTTACCTTCCGGCTGAGTACTTTTTCACAGCACATCATTCTCTCTTCTTCCCCAGCCCCACAAGTCCCTCCTTATTGATCTCTTGTTGGTGTCTGTTCTGTTTGCATGGCAGTGTTGGAGGGGCCCATATTCATTCCTCACGTGTCTTTACCTCCTTCAGTAGCTTCCTGGGTGATTTTGCATGATCCAAACTTAAATACAGTCTATACAACTAGCAAGTTTTGGACTCCAGCCTGGACTTTCCCCTTGACTTCCAGACATGGTAGAGAAACTCAAGACATCCATTTAGGTGCCTGATCAATGGCTCCAATCTTTAAAGGTACATAGTCAAGCCCTGGCTATCTTTCAACTGCTCAAGCAAAATATTGGAGCCATCTTTTATTCCTCTCTTTTCTCACACGTCACAATTAGTCCATCAACAAACTCCATCATCTCTGTTTCTCACTCCCTTTAGCACCACCCCCTGGTCTAAGCCCCCAGTATCTACCTGGAATATTGCAGTAGCCTGCTTGGCCTGCCCGCTATTAGACTATTTTTCTCCTTCAACATCAGAATGACTTGTAAAACTTTAGTCAGATGTGTCACTCTCCTGCTCAGGATGGTTTCCATCTCAGAGAAGGTAAGCGCCAGTTGGGGCTTCTTTCCTCTCTGAGTTCATGTCCCTTCATTCTCCCCGTCAGCTCCTCTGCCCCAGCCAGACTGATGGCTCGTTGAGCCTGTAACTCTCTGCCCCTTCCTTGGGCACCAGCATCAACTCTTCTCTGGAACAGTCACCCTACACAGCTACAGGGTCACGCTTTTATTATCCTTAGGTCTCTGCTCAGATGTCACCAGAGCAGAGCTCCATTCCTGGCCTTGTGTAAAAAGGAAACCTCCCTCCCCTCATCACTGTGGGCTTCCCCTTGCCTGCACGTTCCTGTTATTAGTACTTACAACTCTCTAAACATACAGACTCTCTTTACTGATTGCTCAGTTTCTGTCTCCCCTATGGATGAAGATAAGAGCTTTGCCCCTTTTGTTGTAACCCCAGGGTCTAAAATAGGGCCTAGTACATAGTAGGTCTTCATTCTGTTGGAGAAATGAATGTACAAGCACGGACAAAAAGTGTCTGAGCTGAAATCTCCGTCTCAGTCATGTGCTTCAGTGTGTGGTTTTGCCTCCACTTAAAGCTTTTTCACTGAAGCATGCCATCATTCTTTATTCTTTCAGCATATGGCTTCTGAGCAGCTGTTTTGTGCCAACACAAAGTAGACTTCTGTGAGATTATTTATGTGTGTCCTGGAAGAAATCAAAGAGGGGGGTGTTAGGAAGAAGAGAGTTGGAAAGGAGAGAGCATATATGGCTCCTGGCAGTCATTGCAGAGGGAGCATGGCGGGGTGGGAATGAAGGCACCCCCAAACAGCTCATGTCCCCTGCTTTACACTTATGTTCAGGATCCTCTACTTGTCCAAAGCCAGATGTGTTCTAATGCCTTTCAGATGGCCAAGGGCCCACCCCTTCCCTTGCCCAGCCCTCTCAAGCTGTAGTGACACCCACAACACAGATGACACCCCACTGAGGCAATGTCAACTAAAGCCACTTGTGGGTCCTCCCGTGGTTGCATCTGTGGTGTCTGCAAACTCTGCTAGTTCAGGCTTCATGCGGCGATCGGAGCCCCAGCTGGATGACAAAACTCAGTCTTGACACCTCTTCTTTACCTCTTTTCTAGGCTTTTTAGTGCAATTTTAGAACAAGCAACCAAAGCAGATGGGGCAAATGCTCTAGGAGGGAAAGGCGCTGGATTTGATGTGAAAGCGCTGAGGGCTTTCCGTGTGCTGCGCCCCCTGCGACTGGTGTCTGGAGTCCCGAGTAAGTAATGCCGTTATTCCTGTCTACAGTACTCCTTTGTCAGAACTTCCACTGCCCTTTGCTAAACTGCCAAGAGCACTTTGCAGAGGAACCTGATTTCCTACGATTGGAGCGTTTTCTTGAAAATGAGTCCCTTTCATTTTAAGAACCAGGTTCTCATGCAGGTGCATCCAAACACATGTTGTCTTATCCCAACAAAGTTCACAGTGGCCACACAGCCAGAGGAAGCCAGGTTACACAAAGACAACAGCCCGCACTGTCGGAGCAGCCTGCAGGCCCAGACTGGGAATTTAAATACATTTGCTGCAAAAGAGCCAAGGGATCAGAGCTGGTTAATCCCCAAAGCTCACAGGGGATTTTAGCCAGTAAGATTATCTCCGCCTTCTGTATTTTTCCAAACAATATCAGAAAGCATCACTGGATGCTCTAAAAGTTCTGCCTTGCCGTTCTCTCAGTCCTGCCCTCCTTTCATGTCAAATGGGAGATCTCATCCAAAGTCCTCTACACAAACCCCACACCTGTCATGAGAAGGACTCGTTTTCCCGTGGAGTGGCACTCAGCTTCCTTTCTCTGGCAAAGGGAGATACTGTCCATTGAGATATCGGCCACATCAACAATTCTTCTGCCCACTGTGGATGGCCCACGAGGATGAGGACAGAAGCTTTGGGTACTTGCATCAGCTCCAGCAAATCCCAGCTCATAAGCTCCTGGAGAATTCCCTTCCCTTCATATCCTTCTTCAATTTGTGATATTTGGGGAAAATTCTAGGTTTGTTGACATACTCTTATGTCAGCACCAGCAACTCATGACTCTAGACTCAGGGGACACGTGGGCCTGGGGTGAAGCAGACTAGCTTGGAGATGGGAGCAAGGGACAGGAAAGCAAACAGGCCCTCTGAACACACTACCTTGCTGTCTGAGCTCCTGGTCATGTTTATGCTGCTCAGTGATATCTCCCAGAGTCGTAAAGCCACATGAGCATGGGGAACCCTATATCAACCTATTAGTCTCTTTCTCTGCATGCACAGCACAGTAGAAAGATCTTCCTGTGACTCAGTTAACCAGTAGGAAAGCCAGGACTAGAGCCAAGTCTCCCACTCCTAGTCCCAACACTTACCTACCATATTACACCACCTCTTTTAAAGAATTAAAAGTTGTGTGTCCTTCTCTTACATTTTTACACAGTCAGTTATGTTAAGGGCCTCTCAAAGCTCACAGTTCTGTCTTACAGTGTCTCTAATTTCTGTACGATGACTAGACTGGTCTCTAGACAAGGTAGAGAATTTACCAAGTAAAAGCAGGAAGTTAATTGTTTCCCTCGCAGTGGGACTGTCTGGGCAAAGATTGTGGGTGGTTTCAAGCTCAAAAGCGGCACAGGGCTGAGCCCCACCAGCACTCGTAAAACAGACTTCCTCTACTTGGTCCCAAACATTAGGGGGAGCTCAGGAACAGGAACAGTAATATAGTACCCAGCATGCAATTCCACTTTTGTGAAGCCTGAATGACTCAGCCATAACCCAACAGACTGACATGAAGGGATAAGAAGAGAGGATGAGACTGACTTCGAACATAATTCTAAGGAGCTTATAGTGGCACAGCCACTGTGTCAGTGATAAAAGCTATGACTTAATCCCAAGATTCAGCTCACAAGGCTGCCAAGGACATAATAAGTCTTACCTGGTATGTAAGTACTTATTAGGGGCCTGAATCTTACAGCATTGTGTGAGTTTAGGGCATATTTTAAAGATAAACACCATCTTTTCACTTGAGGAACTTGACAGTGTAATAAAAGAGTGCATCAGTCAGCTTGTGCTGCAGAACAAGCAATCCTAAATGCTCAGTGACTTACAGTCAGTCACATGTATACCTGGCTCCTGGCACACGAAGAGGTTGGTCAGTATGGATCTCTGGGCTCCTCGGGGATCTAGGATGAACCAACCAAGTTGTAGAAGCAGCCACCATGCCAGTCTTGTCCTTATGGTGGGGCAGATCCTTACAAAAGAAGTTACGGATCTGCACCACCCAAGCAATTCCAGGCTTATGTTTGCACATGGCTCCCATCACATCTGCTCGTGTCCCATTGGCCAAAGTAAATCATACAACTGATCTCAAAGATAATAGGACAAAGAAGAACAGACAGCTTTCTGTAAGTACATGCATAGAGTCAACCACTAACTGATTGAAAATATTTTTAATTGCTGAACTGAACATGTATAGACATTTCACTTTGTTATCCCCTGAGAATATAGTATAACAGTTTTTTACACAGCATTTGCATTATATTTTAAATCATAACTAATCTAGAGAAGACATGGGAGTATATGTATAGATTGTGTGAATAAGAGATTATATTTATAAGAGAACTGAGCATCCTGGAACTTTGGTATCTGCAGGGGGCCTGGGACCCATCTCCCAGAGGTACTAGGGACAGCTGTATACACTGCCTATGGAGAAGCATGGACAAATAACTGTGAACAAATAGTGCAGTTGGTCACAAAGTAGTTGAGATTATCATCAACAGAAACAGTGACAACAATTACTCTAGCACAGAAGCTCTTCATTAAACATGCATATATTGAGAGCCACTCCTGCTTCAGTGCATTATAAAGGAGAATTAGATTAGACAAAATATCAAGGGCTCCAGAGTAGAAGACACTTCCTGAAGAAGGTACCTTGTCTCCATCTGCACGTCAGTAATGGTAGAACTGAATTGTGGTCAGGAAGCATTAACCCTCCTCGGAAAGGTTTGGTCATTTTGCTTCCTAGAAACTCTTCTGTCATAAGGAAACCAGTCCCTCTGCTGGTGAGGCATCCACCCTCCCACAGAAGTGTTGTGAAGCATGCATATTGCACCGAAGGATAAGCCATATGGAACATAAACATTACACAATGAACGTGAACAATAAATATGGAGAGTTGTGTTTAAATATTTGCAATGTATACACAAGCAGTATATTTGTTTGTGGAACAATAAGCAAGGGGTCACTTCCTCCCTTCTACATAATCCCATATGTCCTCCTGCAGAGAAACTTAACAGGGAGAACTGAAGAAAGGGAGCAGGCAGATGGAGGTGAGACAGCATCTTTTAAATTTAAGAGGTCTTCGGCAAAAAGTCTGAGCAGCCCAGATTTGTGATCTAACTGACAAGCTACGTCCATGCAAGACCAGCTTCACTCACCCCCGCTCTCCCCATGCGCATCTATTGAAGCCAAGCCCTGAGCTGGGCATCAGTCTAGAGGTGCATACGACACTCTGTCCATCTGTCAGGATGCGTGCATGCTCTAAGGACTTCTCATAGGATAGATTTTTCCCAAAAATGTGAAAATTTTAAGATTAGCCCTTTCAGGATGACAGTTGAAAGTGTTATTTCTGGAATCACACAGAATAGAAGCAGAGATGAGAAGGAGCATTGTGTGTGGAGCGGAGTCAGACTCTTGTTTTTCCTCATTCACATTAGCAGTATTTCCTGGAGATAAATCAGCACCAGTCAGTCCACAAACACCATAGAATTCCGTGGGAATCTGTAGGAGTGACTTAAGACACAATGCTTTTGAGTCAGATTGCCTGACTTCTATCACTCACTCATTCTATGACCTTGGAGAATTTATTAAGCCTCTCTGTGCCTTAGTTTCCTCATCTGTAAAGTAAGAATAATAATAGAACCTGTCCCGTATATTGTTGAAAAGATAAAATTAGCTAATGCAAGCATAGCACTCGAAAGAGGCCTTGCTCCTCGGAGTGTCCAGTTAAATTACCATAGGTGTTTATAGAAATATAGAACAAAGTTATCGTCAAGAGAAAAAAGACAAACACTTTAAAAGATAAAGAATATTCAGGAGTTAAATAGCAACTTGAGCTAAAAAACTAGAAGAGGGCTCCTGGATGACTATTTGTCTTGCATGGTGTGTATAATGAGATGGAGTCCAGGGAAAAGGTTACCAGGGATTGCGACATTCTGGAAAAGTTTTATGAAGAAGGAAGGATGGGATGTGAGTCCTAAGGTTTGTGGAAAAGGAGCAGAGTAGAGATGAATGGACATTTAAGGGCCCTTGTCTGGGTCAACCCTAGCTAGCACACATGTGGATCAATCCCACCACCAAGAAGGAAGCAGTGAGAACTGGGCAAGAATGGTTAGCAGGGGGTAGACAGAGATGGATGCCGGATGTCACATCGGTAGGCAGCGCTCCGAAAAGCATGTGCTGTTTCCTTTGCACTTGAAACCAAAAGACTGCACTGCAGAGAGATGGCTAAATGGCTCAGAAATCTACGAGGGTGTCAAAGCTAACAATAGATCATGAACCCACCCTGGACTCAGCTGGCTGGTAGCAGAGCCAAAGTCAAAGCCAGGCCCAAGCAGACCACTGCGCTCCCCAACTCTGAAGTCTCCATTCCAGAGGCCACAGCCAGGGTACCTGTGTTCTACAGAGTGCTCTGCCAGATGATCTTACACTGCCTGACACCAAGCAGTCCTTTTTTACTGTTGCAGATAGAATGAATCTGTTGTAGTTCGGATCTGGACTATTTCTCAAAGACCCATGTGTTGAAGACATGTTTTGGGAGGTGGTAGAACCTTTAGGAGGTGAGACCTGGTTGTCTTTGTGGCTGTGCCCTTGAAGGCAGTGTTAGGACCCCTGCCTCTTCCTCTCTCTCCTCTTGCCACCACGAGATGACCATCACACACTTGCACCATGATCTTCCGCTCCACCACAGACCCGGAAACAGTGGGTGCTAAGCAACCATGGACTGAAGCCTCAAAACGCTAAGCCAAAATAAGTCTTTCCTTCTCTCAATTGATTATCTCAGGCAAGTTGTCACAGTAATAGAACACTTGCAGAACCTGTCCTGTAGAACACTTGACATAAAGATGTCTGCTGCAGAAGTTAAAAACCCATCTACATGCCCAAGTCCCCAGGTGAACCACACTCATCTCAAAATGCAGTTTTCTTCCTCTAATGGGTTCTTCCCTCCTGGGGGTTCATAACTGTGAAACTGGCCGTGCTGGATTAGCAAACACTGCCACTTAATCACACCCAGCGGAGCATATTAGAGCTACTAAAAACAACTTTTCTGAGTGTTTTCACACATTTAAGTTTCAGAAGCAGTCATGCCGCCCTGACTAGAATTGGCGTTTTGTCTTAAGCCTCAGTGGGTTTGCGAACACTGTTACTCTCCCGGGCAAAGGCTTCATGACCCAAGCGCGCACCTGCTGTGTGCCAGACAGGTGAAGGGCTTGGCCTGGATGTTGTCCTGGCAAACAGCAGGATACACTCACTTGTAATTAAAGACACAGCACCATTCCAGATTCAATGCAGGAAAATTGGCCTAGGGTAAGTTCTCCAAATCACAGAAGAGTCGGTCCCTAAATCTGACATATTTTGGAGGAGTCTAAATTCTGAAGAACCACCTGTGTCACCATCTTCTGTGCTTCCTGAGTGCTCATCAATGTGCTGTGACCCCTAGAGTGCTAGCCCAGTGCTGTGGTGTATTAGAGCCAGGCAACAGGCAGAGGACCCAGAATCCAGACCGATCTCACTCTGGTTAAGCAGGTGGCCTCAGACAGGGCACTTCACCCTTGGCACCTCTGTCCTATGTCTGCAACTTGAAAGGTTTAGACAGCCTCTGGCCTCCCTCCTCCCATGTGTCATCCCCTGCACACCAGCCCATCTTGCAGGGCACACTGCTTCCTGCCCTCTGCCTTTCCCTGCCTTCTCCACTGACTGCACCCTCTCCACCATTACTTTTCTATTTTGCTTTCGCCACCTTTTCATCTCTGTTGCCCTAAAAGTTTCCTTACATGCCAGAGATTCTCAAACCACATAGAGAGTCAAAGCTTCCTACAGAACATGGGAATGTGCCCGGGACCACTACATCTTACATAACCAGAAGCTCCCTAGTCTCATGGCCCAGCTTTCTGCAGCATCTTCCAGACCACCTCCTGCACCACCTCTTGCAAGACACAATGCTCCCGGTGCTCTTCGCACAGCCCTCTTCCTGACTTGAATTTTGAGCTGGAAATGACTGTAGGCATCTATTTTGACCAAGTGCCCATTGCACAGAGAGGAGCACTGTAGCCAGCAGATTTGATGGTCTACCTGAAGTCACAGAGCTACCTGCCAGTGGCAGGTGGAACTGGGTTCTTGTACCTTCTGAAGGATGACTCTACAAGCAATATGATAGCTCCCTTGTTCTGTAGTCTTGGAGTTCACAGAACCCTGGGCACATATTAGCGCATGCACATTAGGAGGGAAGCAAGCACAGGGAGTGTGGCAGCCTCCCCCAGCTTGCTGCCTGGGGCAACCCACAGGCTGTGTTCCTGAGAGTGCAGGAACTGGCTTCCCCGAGGAAAGCTGATGAGTGCATCTCTCTAACCTGCTTTGCTGCGTGGAGTCCTAAGTCAGCACTGCTTGCCTATCAAAACAGGATTTGGAATAGGGCCCCACCTTCCCAAACCCCAGACCCTCATAATTCCTTCCATGTTTGCGGCCACTAGGAACTGATGCTCACCTCTTCCCGCCTTACCTGACAGTGATTCCTGAGCTGTCACTGCAGAGGGCTCCTCTCTGGGCCCCCTCTGCCCTCCAGCTGGGTGGCCTTGTCCCTCTTCCTTCCAGACACCCCTGAAACATGACTCCTGGACTCAGGGTCCGGGATGAAACCATAGTTCTAGCTGTGCTGCCTGCTTCCCTGCTTCCCTGCTTACTTCTCTGCTTCAGTTTCTCTTATCTGCAAAGTGAGATTAATAATAGGTATGCCATGGATAAGGATGAGATTTCCCTTGCAAAGGCCTTCTAGGCACAAAAACACTTTTAAATTTACCTCTTGATGGAGATTAGAGATTGTGAAGAGCCACCACATCAGGGAGTAAAAAAAGAAAGGCAACCCACAGGCAGCAAAGTAGGTTAATTTATAAGAGCACATTTCACGAGTTCCAGTCTCTGTTGTCATGGCGTTTTACTGAAAGGTAAATCAATAACAGTATGTGTGACTCAACTGAGAAAATCTCTATTATTTGGTGCTCTGGATACAGCAGGGTAAAAAAAAAAAATAACATGACACAGAATGAATTCCGTCACACAGCCTCATCTCCCGCTGACACGCAGAGAGTGCCCCAGCGATGAGAATTCCCTTTTTGATTTGAGAATAAAATATAGATGGTGATCAATGTTAGGACTACCACCAAATAAAAGCAATGTAAGACACTGGGGCAGTGCTTGCAGACTCCAAGAGCTTGACTAGCTGGCTAGCCGGCCTAGAGGTCTAGGAAGGCAAGGACATTGGCCCTAATCTATAGACAGGCAAATACATTCCAAGCGCCTCCTCAACGTTACACATGGTGACCCGTGCAGAATGTCTCCCACTGAGAAAGACTCAACAGAGGAGTTGGGTCTCTTGCCAAGGAGAGCATGGTTTTCCCCGTAGAGAGGAGTTCTGGAGGGTATGGGGTACCCCATCTGGCTTTGTAGATAAAGGACAGTAGATAGTTGGGTCATTGGGTTTTTGTGTGTTCTATGGGTTGTGACGCTTGGTGCTGATGAGAAATGGTACTGTCGCCACCTGGAGAATTATGATGAAATGGAGGCTCTCTGTGCCTGCAAGGGAGGAAACCCAGGATCTAACATTTGTCCTTTAGCCTCTGACTTTGTTTCCTTATCTGTGAAAGGATAGGGCTGTACTGCATTAACCTTGTAACCGTTCATCAAGATTTGTCATCTTGAATGATTAAGAAACACCTAAATTAGCAAAGCATCATTTTGGGTGCACCTGTGAACAAGTGACACTGAGGTCAGGAAACTGAGGGAGGAAGACCTGGACAGGTTAAAAAGGGAAAGAAGAAAGAAATGGCCTTATTTTAGAAGACCTCCAGTCTTCTAAAACATCCCCTCGGATGTCAGCCTCCTGTTTCTTCAGCCTTCCATCATAGATTCATGCTACCAACTCTATAATGAGATTCTCTCCATTCAGCCTTGGACTGATGCTGCATCATTGATCCCTGTGGTTTTATGACTTCTGTCCTCTTCAGCTGTGCAACTACTGAATCACCCAGCACCCAGCACCCAGCACCCACCATGCACTGTGGACTCTTCTACCTCTGATCCCACAGACAGCCAATATGGGCTCTCCTGCCTCCGATCCTGTATCTTACCGAATAAATCGCTTTGCATGCTTACACACATATTTCCTATTGGTTCTGTTCTAGCAAACTCTTAGCCTTAAAATTCCTCTGAGCATTACCATTCTGTGCCTCTGTGATAGAGAAAAGCAGTAACATGAGAATTTCTCTTTAGTCACTAATTCTAGACCTGAGACAGTCACTTATGGATGTGACCTTGGGCAAGCCCTTTCACTCTTTCAGCTCCCAGCACAATACAGAGAGAAGGTATGTCACATGATAAGTCAGCAGGCATTTCCTGGGCACTGACCATGAGCCTAGGACTGTGGCAGGTACTACGACAGTCACAGAAGCCAGGTGAGCTTCTTAAACTCAGAAGCTCCATGATTGAATCTCTTCTGCGCCTGGCTCTTTCCGGGGATCTTTAAACACAAGCAAACGATAATTAGCAAGATGACTCTGACTTAATTAAAAATGATGACAATAATAAAGGCCACTTAGGCATTTTTGTTATAAGTTCAACTAGAATATATTTCATTGTGGTTTTCATTATAGTTGTTCTACTTGGAGTTTTCCAAGATTCTAAGATCCATCCAGAAATTGAAAGAAAATTTAAGGAAAAAATGTGACCATTGTTTCTTCAAGTATTTTTTTTTCTGCACCAATGTCACTTTTCCGTTTCTGAAACTCCAATTATACATATGTTTGGCCATTGGGTATTGTCTCATTGGTCCCTTGAGCCTTGTTTGGTTTTCTTAATTCTTTTTTTCTCAAAATTTGGATAATTTCTGTTGATTATCCGTCTAGTCTACTCACTTTTTGCTCTGCTATTTCTATTCAGTTTCTTCACCAAGCCTGTTCAGTAAATTTTCCCTTTGTACTTTTCAATTATAGAACTTCCATTTTGTACCTTTTTTGGTTTTGTTTGTTTTGTTTTGTGTTTTGTTTTGGGGGGTGTTTCTGTTTTTTGTTTTTGTTTTGTGGAGGGGGGTTTGGTTTTTGGTTTTTTGGTACTGGGAATCGAACTCTGGACCTCACACTTGCCAGGCAAATGTTGTGCCACTGAGCTAAGTCCTGGCTCCAATACCCTTTTATAATTTCCACTTATTGTGGAATTTTCTTCCTTAACACCATAGACTCATTCATTTAATTGACTGTGTTTTCCTTTCATTTAAGCATATGTATGACAGCTGTTTTAAAATTCTTATCTACTAAGTCCAACAACTGAAAAATCTCATTTCTGTCTCCTATTGATTGCTTTTTTGACTATGTATGATACTTTCCTACTTCTTTATATAGCTAGTGATGACACTTTCATGTTCCTTTATATATCTAGTGATTTTTATGAATATTGGAGACATGAATAATATGTTGTAGAGACTCCAGATTCTGTAATCTTCCTAAGAGTGTTAATTCTTCAGCAGACAGTTCAGACGCTGGCCAAGTTCCATGTTGGCTTGGTTTTATGTTTGCTGATACAGAGCAATTGAAAACTCAAACCCTTCAGCCTCAAGTGCCATTTACCCTTCATATTTTGTCAGACTTTGACTTGAGGCTGTTTTAGGAGAGATCTGGAGTACATATCACTCTAGGGTAAGGTTCTTACCCCATGGTGTGCCTTCCTGGTTCTTGAGTTGGTTGTTCAGGTGGTAAATGAAATGTTGACTAGATCTCTCCAATATAGCAAGGCAGAGCTCCAACCTCCTACACCACTGCTTCTCCAGCATTCATAATCCTGCAGCATCTGTCTTTTACTTTCTTCCCCACAGCAGCTGCTATTAGACACACCTCAGAGCTTTCTCCCAGTATCTGCATAGCCTAGTACTAAGCCAAGGACACAGTGACACAACACAAACACCCAGTGCCTCTTGTCTACCTAGCTGCCCCCTCTCTAGTGGCCCACCATATCCCTCCAGTTGTGTAAACTCTGATCTGTTCTCTGCCTCGTTAACTCAATGGGATTGTTGTAGTCAGCTTGGGTCAGTAGCACTGCCACTGTTTGCTTGGACTCTAGCTCTTTGTAGGGCAGAAGGGAAATTGTACCCTGGCAGAAAAACAGAACAACATGGCTTCTGTTCTTTTGATGTCATACTCCTGTGTGTTTTATTACAAAACTTTGTTTATATATTTTTGTCCGTTTTCAAACAATGCTTATGGTAAAGGGGCTAGTCTGGTGGCTGTTAATCCAAAATAGCTGAAAATGTAAGCATACTTAACTTTTTAAATTATGAAATCAGTGATTCATGTGTTAACATATGTAAAGATTTCCCCATACGTTATATGTTATCTGTAATACATTACAGAATATAGTATTATTTGATATGTTACCTATTAATTTATTTGTCATTAATATATTGAAGACTTACTATATGCGATGTACAGTACTAGTTGGAGGAAGGAAAGGTACTAGGATATTTTTAACATATTTAGAAAAGAGAAACCAAGCAAATTTCAGAATTGAATGGTCTTTTCCACACAGGCTCTTCATTTTAAACATGTTCAAACCTAAACCTAAAAGGTGATATGATTTGACATGGCCACACAGTTGTTAATGCCAGAAGAGGAAATAACTTAGCATATTTTCCACTATATCTAAAATTTATGGATTTTTAAAGCTAAGCATAATGTTTGGAGATTTTTTTTCTTTCTATAAAAAATTCAATCAGTGCCAAAACTTTGATCAAAGTTCCTGTAGATGAGCTAGTAATTTAAACCAGACTGAAAAAATAAGTAATTCTGGGACCCTAAGAACATTTCAGTTTCAAGAAAGAGTAACATATGGTACGGGGTTACCATGAGTTCACAGCAATGAAAAGGCTTGGTTCTTTGTGACACTCCACCTCCAGAACAGCCAAGAGAAGGCTATGAGTTGCCTTGGTATGAAGTACTTGTTGGAAATGTAAAGATGTAACAGGGTTATCTTTATAACTCAACTCAATAACTCTGCAGTAGACTTCCGTTGCCGCCAAGAACATGGAGAAACTTGCAGTTTTCCTAAAAGCTGTACCACTTATGTTTCTGAAGAAAGGAAGGACAGTCTGTGATGAATACAACCAAGCCACTGTGCCCTCCCATTTAACCTTGTCACTCAATATGTCCCTTCAGGAGCCTCTATCCAAGGTCTGGCCCTACAAGAATTTTACTGGAAGAGATTTACCAACTCTCTAGAGTATGTCTATGCCTTAAAAGACCCAGATCCCTAGTTCTGAGGTGAAGGTGGTAGGAAAAATTATATACAGTGAGGGGACTTCTCTGTGTGGTTCCTTCCTTAAAAAATTCTTTTGCTTTCAGAAATGACAGCTGTGATCAGTTGAATCACTTGTTCTAAGGAGGACAATTAGACATGCTGGAAAAAATATTCTAAATATTCTCTTTTATAAAACTTGGAAAAGATACCTAACAGAAATAAACATGACTCCTCTCTGGAGAAAGATTCACAGCATCAAATTTGTTAAATTATTTTGAAAGATAATTTTGTGTAAATTAGATCTAACAAAATAACTAGCCATACAAGAAGACAAAATTAATGAATAAAAATTGGCAGAAACCATAGTCAATAAAAACAGAACCACAGGGGATCTAAATACTGAAATTAATCAGCTATGAAACTAAAAATGACTATTTCTTATATTTAAAGAGACTAATGTAAAAATTAATAACTACTCAGAAAACC
This sequence comes from Dolichotis patagonum, assembly GCA_004027295.1. Lineage (NCBI taxonomy): Eukaryota > Metazoa > Chordata > Mammalia > Rodentia > Caviidae > Dolichotis > Dolichotis patagonum. The sequence continues at coordinate 5,436 of PVJX010029569.1, read as the reverse complement.
AGAAGGTATGGAAAAGAACCAAATGTGTGTTTTATTTTATTCTTTTTCCAAATGTATATTTTAGAAATGAAGAATACAATTCTTAAAATATAAAATACAGCAGAGGGACATAAAAGAACTTGGCACAGGTGAAAACAGAATTGTTAAACTCTAGAGAAGGCAGGAAAAATAACGCTTGAGATGCAAGCACAGAGCATCAAAAAATGAGAAATACAGAAAAGAATATAAAAGTTTGGGAACAAACAGATGCTAAATTTTGTAAAGTAATTTTTTGACATTTTTGATAGATTTGTGATTTTGTTCATTAAGGCAGGAAGTTAAGTTTTAGCTTGCTGGTAAAGGTTTAGTGATTGTGTTGGTGTGGGAGGGTGTGGTGACGGGAAGGGACACAAATTAGAGCTAGTCCTCTGTGCCCTGAGTGACTTTTACATGGCCGTTTGTCTTGTGGTGAGTTATATACTGTAACATCTTTGTTTTTTTTTTTATCTTTGTTTTCTTTAGTTTCCTGTATGCATTTCATATTGTGCAATTTTTTCAAAAAGGCTTTTTTAAAAATCCCGAAAAGGTATTGACCCAGGATGCTCCATCGTGGACAGGTGCCAAAAGAGATTGGTTCCTGTTCCGCCTGTAGGAAAAACATGCAGTTTGTTAACAATAAGGAGGCAGCAGAAAGGACTAACAAATTATAGCGCAGATGCCTCCAGTGAATTGCAGCTGCCTTGGGAAATACGCTGTCGAGGACTGCGGGCCCTACCTGGACCAGAGGGACAGAGACCGTGTGGCACGTGTGCCAGTGTGTTTGCCATTTTTGCCCGGGGGGCTGCTAAGGAGAAATTTTGGAGTACTTTTTAACTCAATCTTGAAACTTACCACGTGTATAGTCTTGGACAAGTTTTCTGTCTTACTTCAGTTCATTTGTATTTGTGAAGATAATGGGCCGAGTCAACGGAAGGATTATGTAGTGTTAACGCAGTGGCCAGCACACCCGAGTCCTCGAGATGAAGTAGCTAATTTTGTCATTGTTGTTTACTTTCGATCACCTTGTCTCCATGCTTCTGTATTTAATTTTCTCCTAACATCAGGATGCTTATTACTCTTAAAGCTTTAAATTTATTGGGCAGCAGAGTATTCACCATCTCTTCCCTAGGACAATGCTCCTTTAGTGTTCAATGAGCCTCTTGTAGAAATTACTAATGTGATATAGAAATTATTAATAAAATCTCTAATGTATAAGGACATTCAAATAGGAACACACAAACGTTAGGAAAGCTGAGGCTTCCCAATTAACAGGAAGATTTTCCAGTAAGAAAGTGCAGCAGGCAGGGACAGACTACTTCTTCACCCAGGGGGAGCTACCTCCCTTCCTAGTTCTAGACCTCTGTTCTTTCAAAATTCCTTAAATCTGTGAGGTCTGTGAGGCCAGTAAAAGAATCTGTTGCCCAAAACCAGACCGATGTCCATGACCATGCACTAAAGTCAGAATGGATCAAAGACCTAAATATTAAAACAGGAACATTCAATCTGCTGGAAGAGAAGGTAGGTAGAAATCTTGAAGACCTAAGTGTAGGTAGAAAATTCATAAACAAAACCCAGACTGCATGTGAAATACTTCAAAGAATCAACAACTGGGGTCTCATCTTATTAAAAAGTTTTTGCACAACAAAAGAAAAGACAACCTAGATAGTGGGGAAAAATTTTAGCCAATTGTCCCTCAGACAAAGGACTTCTATGTAGAACATATAAAGAATTGAAAAAAATCAGATCCCCCCTCCAAATTCAAAGACCCAATTGAAAAATAGGCATCTGAGATGAGTACATGTTTCTCAGAGGAAAAGTACAAATGGCAAATAAATACATGCAAAAATGTTCAGCATCACTGGTCATTTGAGAGATGCAAATTCAAACAACACTGAAATTTCATCTCATCCCAGAAAGAATGGTTATCATCATGAAATCAACCAACAACAAATGTTAGAGGAGCTGTGGGGGGAAAAGAACCCCTTCTCCACTGTTACAAGCAGTGTAGACTAGTACAACCACTGTGGAAACCAGTATGGAGGTTCCTCAAAAAACTAGGATTAGACATCCTGCTTGACCCAGCTATTCTCCTTCTGGGTATCTTGCCAGAAGAATTAAAAACATCATACCACAGTGGTACGTGAACAACCATGTTTATATCATCACAATTTGTAATAGCTAAATCTTGGAAACAACCCAAATACCCATCAACCAAGGAATGGATAAAAAAAAGATATGATATTTTTATACAATTGAGTACTACTCAGGCATAAAGAAAGATAAACAAGACTTTTATAGGTAAATGGATGCAACTTGAGACCATACTCATAAGTAGAATAAATTATACTCACATGTGTAAATATCATATTGTCTTCCTGGTGTGAGAAACTGAAAGAGTGAATAAGTTCTAAAATGTGCAATAAATATTGTGAAATGGGACAAAATTGTTCAAAAGGAAATAGGAACTAGAATGGATGAAAAGAGAAAGGACAGTAGGGAAAAGGGAAAAAAATGCCAGTCAGTTGCACTATTAGTGTCTGTTAGTTCATTAAAAATGAAAGTTTGTGCTAATATTGATTGGAGAAATTTTTATGCCTGTATCTTATACTCTTAGCAACTGCCTGAAAGATAACAACACATAATATATTAACTATTGTTATTCTATTGTTTTGTTATGAAATTTCATTTTACCTTTTTTCTGTAAATCTCTGTTAACCAAGCCAAGTCACAGAGTGTGATCTATGAGATTCATCATGTCTCCAACCTCTACCTAACGCAGACTGGTTCGTGTAGATCAGGAGTGTGGGCCAATAATCACCACATGCTGATGACGATGATGATGATGGCAGTGGGGGTAGGGAGGTGATCACAACCAAAAATGCTGACAGGAACTTTTGCTTTTTTATTGAGTCAGGTGTGACCTTGGGAGATAAGGTCCTTGAGTTGGCTAGTGAGTTAAAGTCAGAAGATGCTTATCTAATCACTCTTCCTGGAGGAGGACCTGTTGATTCACAAAACTTGGACCACTCCAAATAGGACACCTCCCCCTTTGCCCTAATGGAATGGTGATGGTGGCACAGAGGAAGCCAAGGATATTTGGGGTCCTACTTCAGCTCCTGGTCCTGTCTGCCACGTATCGTGTTTTCCCACCTCATTAGCTCTTGACCCTTTTCTTTGCCCTCAGGTGGGGGTGCTGGTCATCTGGACTATGTCAAAAGACTGCCTTACCTTCCATAGTCAGGTTCAGTCAGAGAGCTGAGCAGTGGCTCAGCAGAAGGCTGCAAGGTGAGCTTAGGAGTCCCAGGTACCCAGATGCTGCCCTATAGGGGATGACTTTGCAAAAGCCTGTCTAGATGATCCTCTGCTCTCCTCCTCCTCCTCCTCCTCCTCCTCCTCCTCCTCTTCCTCCTTCTCCACCACCTCCATGAAGCCACTGTCTCCACACTTCTTCAGCCCTAGGAGGGATGAGAGGTCACCCATGCTCCCATACTGCGTACCAGGTACCTTGAATGATCTCAACTTGAGTAACCTTGTCTCTTTCCAGAACCTCCTGTTCTGATCTTTGAAACTTGATTCCATTCTTTCCACAAATAAATTTTAAGTACTTACCATGTGTAAATCATGCAGAGAGAATTTGGAGTCTACTCTCAGACAGAGAACTACTGCTGGATAGTGAGGAGTCATGGGACAGTGGAACAGAACAGGTTAAAGGGCAGGAAAACTGAAGACAGGACACCCTATTTCCAATCCTGGCAGGAGACAAGAAGGATAGCAGAATCTATAAGGAAAACAGATGTGGTAGATGTTATGTATGAAGCACCATTTACATTTGGAGGAGAAGCAAGAAAAAATGAATGTAGGCTTTTTGTGTGGTGGAACATGATTTAGAGAGAAGGAGATAAGTTCAGGTGCAGATTTGCACATGATGAGATGGTGGGATGACCCAATAGAATCATCTGGTAGGCTCATGGAGAAGAATGGCTTGAAAGGGCAAAGGAAATATGAGTGGTGGGTGGCAAGTGAGTGAAATGAATGAATTTTCAGAGAGAGAGAGAGAGAGAGAGGCATGTGTGTGTTTGTTGGGCAGGTGGTTATACGGCCCCACAAGAGTCAAAGGCTAACCAAATAAAAGGGCAGAAAGGAGCTTTTCCCCATGGACCCAGCCCATATGTCCATTTCTCTGGAATGGTTTTGTTTCCCAAACTAAGGTCTTTTTCTCCTTTATGCTTCTGAAACTCTGGGCACAACTCTTAGGCAGGTTATTATCAGATTTTGCAATTAGCCTTTCCGTGTTTGTCTCAGAACTCCTCATGGGCAGGGATTGCATCTTCTGTGTCTCTGTGACATTCCCCAGACTCAGAAAGGTCCAGGTGGAAGGGAGGGAACAAAGGAGGTGAAGAATGAATCATAGAGGTGGAGAACTAAAACTGTACATTGTCTCTGGGACAAGAAGAAAAGAAAGCCTCAAAAAAAAAGAAAAGGGCAGATGCAAGAATGGCAAAAAGCTACAAAAAAAATGACCAAGGCAGATGTGTGGATTGGCCAGAGGGAAGCAATAAATCACCTGGAGTAGTGCAGGCTTGGTAAGAATGGTAATGACAAAGACCGTACTGTCAGGAGAGAAAATCCATGCTGCACCACTCACACCAATGAAGCTGAAGCATTGCATCATGGTAGCCAGGCTCCTCCATAACTCTGGTGAATAGCTTTTATGGCTGCCAGAAGGAGCAGCCAACATCAGTTACACTCCCTTGTGTACAGCAGATATGTAGGTCTCCCTGTCTTGCCATCCGCAGTGATCATGCATTCATAATAAAACAAATACATGAAAAATCTAACAGATAACTCTGTCTTATGGTCATGCTAGTTAGTGTGTGTTCTGGACCCAATGCTGGCCTCAGTGCTTTTCTGATTACAGATTACCTGGGAGGGTGAGGTGCCAGGATCACCCCAGTCCCTGCATCTCAGAACCCCAACAAGCCCGGATAATATTGCTGAGACTCCAAGCTGATCCAGTGCTCTGGGGCCTCATTTCTCAAAATGAAGAAGATGAAAATGTGGTTAGAAATGAAAAGCAAAAACCACTCCAGAAGGACTCGATCTGAATCTGCACTTTAATAAGTTCCCAGGGGTCAGGCAAACAGATTCCCCTGGAAGGTTCCAGCTAAGAGCCTGGCCATACTCGCAACAATAATGACCATCACTTAAGAAGAAACGGAAGCACTTAAATGAACTTGTTCAATTCTTACAGCAACTTTGTGAGGCAGGCACTGCTATCATCTGTAACAATGTGATCTCAGAAGTGTAGAGCTAGGGTTCACTGAGCTCGTTGGGCTCTTTAATGTCTCCCATCTTCCAGAGCAATCTGCAAGTGCTGCAGAGCTATCCAGTGGGGTGGCAGTGAGGGATGGCAGAACT
>PVJX010029568.1:0-22807 GCA_004027295.1 Dolichotis patagonum | reverse complement strand
GAGCCTCAGGCTATTTGCTTATGTCAAATACCTCTGATCTCAATGGAATTTTTGTTGTTTAGTACTGGGAATTGAACCCAGAGCCTTTGGTCTGAGCTATTTCCCCAACCCTTTATTTTGTGACAGGGTTACACTAAGTAAAGGCTAAATTATGACACATGCAGAGTCCTGAGATGAAAGGCAGCACTCCACACCCAGCAGAAGCACTCCACACCCAGCAAAAGTGGGTACTATTATTGGAGGCATTTATTTTCCAGCTAGGAGATGAGGCACAGAGAGGTGAAGTCACTTTCCTGGGCCACCCAGCTGGAAAGCCACAGGGCCGAATCAAATGCGAGAGAAGGTGCGTCTCCAGCAGTTGGGTGGCTGCACCCAAGGCAGTGGAAGGAGCAGTACCCACCTTGTAGTATCTGTTGGTCGTGTTGTTCTGGAACAGCGTGATGCACTTGCAGTCCAGGCGCCAGTAGTGCCGCTTCCTCTGATAGAGACACGTTTGGGACAGTGAGGGTGACGTGCATATCCTGGGAAATGCCTCGGTGCCGGGTGCCGGCTCTCTCCAGTCAAGCTCCGCCCCAACGCTGGCCCCGCCCCAACCTTGCGTTTAGCCACGCCCACTCGGCTCGGCACTGCCCCTTTCAGGTTCTATCCCTGTCTCCATTCAGGCTCCGCCCATCACTAATTCCAGCCCCGCCCTTTACCAAACAACTTTGCCTCTCCCAACTGACTCCACCCACCTAGCCCCGTCCTATAGCCTCCTCTAATTTGAAGTCCTCTGCTCCTCTTCCTGCCCCAAACCTATCTCTTGCCTGCGTAGACCCGGTCCCACCACTGTAGACCCAGTCCCACCACTGTAAGTCCCCTTCTAACCTTTGAGTCTTCCCTTAACGCTACCCGATCCCACTTTAACACCCCCCAGTTAGTTGTAATTAATTAATATAGGCCTCATCCCATCTCCTCTCGCTTTAGTCCCAAACCTAACGGGCTTTCATCACTATTCCTTTTTTGTTTTTTGGTGTTTGTTTGCTAGTTTTGAGGGTAGTTCAAGGCTAGACATCAAACTCACTTTGTGGCCCAGGCGAGCCTCGAACTCACAGTGACCCTCCTACCTCAGCCTTCCAAGTGCTGGGATTATAGGCTTCACTCACTCTGGGGGTGGGGGCGGCCCTCATTCCATACTTAAAACCTACACCTCTGATTCTAGCCCTGCCCAGGCCCCGCCCACTTAGAACATCTGCCCCGCCCCCTGCTCTAGACCCGGGCCTCTTAGACCTCCCCTCTGCCCCACTGGCCTCACCAGGCTCACTCACCAGGGTGTCCTTGTTGCTGTAATGAACCACCCACCCCTCGCGCAGCGTGGTGCTGGATTTCCGCGTTGTGTGTCGCACTGACTGCACCACCCTCATCAGGGGAATGTAGCCCAGGGAGCTGTGGAGGGCAGAAGTGGTGATGCACAAGAGGCGTCAACTGACCGTCCTGCTGGAGCCACAAGGTGCATCTCTGGGTTCAATCCCCAGTACAGGAAAAATATCCAGTGGCAAGAGAACAGAGGTTGTCACTTTCCACATTTCCTAGTGGAAGCTACTCGGGGAAAAATACTAGCTGCAAAGGCCCGCTTAAGAGACTGGTGTCGGTGGCCCACCGCCCCTGCCGCCTTCCAGCCCCCCAGCTCCCCATCCCCGTCTGCCTGCGCTGAAGAGCTAGCTGTATTCCTCCCCTCCCCTCTCACAGTGACACTGATCCCGGAGAACTGGAGACAGAGGAGACCCTGAAAATCAGCCCTCTTTTTTTTTTTGACCTTCTCTTTTTTGTTTTTTTGAGACAGGGTCTTGCTGTGCAGTTCAAACTGCCTTTGAACTACATAGCACAGGCTGGCTTCAAACCTGCAGCAATCTTTTTGCCTCAGCCTCCCCTGTGCTGAGATTACAGGTATGTGCCATAGTGGTAGGCATGAAAGGGGACTCTTAAGAGGGTGTCTTCCACTAAGAGCTGGGTTCCTAGCCAGATGTGGAGCTGCACACCTGTAATCCCAGCAATCTTCGAGGCTGAGGAGGAGAAACTGCAAGTTTGAGCCTAGTCTGAGCAATTTAGAGAGGCTCTGTCTCTAAATAAATAGGACTGGAGATGTAAATTAGTGTGAAGGCCATAGGTCAATCTCCAGAACAAAAGCAAAAAAACCAAAAGTTTAATATTTAATAAAAGACCATAGTGTGCATACCTGTACTTCTAGCACTGAGGAAGCTGGGGCAGGAAGATCTCAAGGTGGAGGCCAGCTTGGGATACATATATTTGAGGGCTGCCTGAGCTACATAATGAAATCCTGTCTCAAGAAAAAAAAAAGTATTTGATGTTTTAAAAAAAATATTTTTTTTTGTTTGTTTTTGAGACAGTCTCATTATGTAATTCAGGCTGGCCTTGAGCTCACTTTGCAGCTCAAAATGGCCTTGGAATTCAAGAAATCCTCCTGCCTCAGCCTCCCCAGGGCGGGCATTACAGGTGTGCCACCATGCCTGGCCTGTGGTGCTAATAAAGGTCAGTCTCAGGAACTGAGAAAATTTATAATTATAAGGTGAAGTCAGCCCATTATAGCGATGGGGAAGTTGAGGCTTGCTATGGGGAAGAGCCTTTCCCAGGCCTCTCTGGGCATCCCGTGGGTACCTCTGAGCCTTGCTTCCTTCGCCTTCCTCCTCCTCATTGGCATGAAGGGCATTTTCAGAGTGGGAGCCTGGGATGACACCAGAGTCGTCTGACTCATCCATAAGGAGGGCAGTCTTGTCGGAATCACTGAAATCAGAGGCCTCCTCCATCGGCACATCTGGGGGACAGAGGCATCTGAAGCACATGCCCCTGCCCCTGCCCCTTCCCTCTCAAGCACTCTGGACTTCTTACCTCCATTGATAAGGGCTTCTCCGAGACAGTCGTTAGGGACACGGGTGGCGCAGCGTTTGTGGCAATTAAACTTGCAGTCTGACAGGAAGACAGGGAACAAGGATGATTACCTTCACTAGAAGACTCTGGGTTTGTGGTTGTATTTCACCGGTCTCCTCTAGCTAAGCTGAACCTGGACATGTGACCCTCCTGCCTCAGCCTATCAAACTGCTGTGATTACAGGTGTACACCACCATATGTGGCTAAGAACCACTTTTGGTTGTTTTGTTTTTTGAGACAAGAGTCTTACTGTGTACACTATTTAGCCTGGTTTTAAATTTACTATGTAAAAAATAAATAAATAAATAAATAAATTAATTAATTAATTTACTATGTAGCCAAGGCTAGCCTCAAAGTCATAGTGGTGCTCCTGCCTCAGCCTTCTGAGTGCTGGGATTACAGCCATGTGCCACCATGCTGGGATCTGAAAACCTGTATTTGAAGGATCTATGATTCTATTTCCAAGGCCTGAGTTTGATATACAATCCTCTAAAATTCTACGAATCTATAATTCTAGACTAATGCTTTGGCCCCAGGGATATAGCTCAGTGCACAGTGCCTGCCTGCAAAAGTACAAGGTCCTGAGTTTGATTCCCAGTACACAAAAACAACAACAACAACAACAACAAAAAATAGACTAATGCTTCTTAATGTCCAAGTTTTTAGGATTTGATATTTAAATTCTAAAATGTAGCATTCTGTGATTCTATACTTCTATGCTTCCAGAATCTGATGATTACAAAATTCTAGGATTGTATACATTTAAGATACTAGATTTTTATATCCTTGTGATTCTTTAGCTCTAGCCTTCAAAGATTCTAGAATTTGTTTAAAGTTCTGGAGGTCCAGATTTCTAGGAGTCTAGGATTTAGTACTTCTGAGCTTGTAAGAGTCTAGACTCGTAAAGCTCTCACATGTAATAAGTCTCCTAGACTTTCATTGTTCTCAAATTCTAAATATTCTAATATTCTATCGCCTTTAAAAAATAAAATGAAGGGGGCTGGGGATTTAGCTCAGCAGCATAAGTGCCTGCCTGACAAGCACAAGGTCGTGAGTTCAATCCCCGGTACCAAAAAAAAAGAAAATGAAGGACCGAGGGTTTGTCTCAGCGGCATAAGTATTAGCAAGTGCAAGGCCTCTGAATCTGATTCCCCAGTACCAAAATAAATAAATGAAATGAAATTCTAATACTCTAAAAGTCTGTAACAGTTCTAATATTTATGATCTGAAGCTCTGTGGTTATTTAAGCTGAATTCTATGATTCCAAAATTCTTGAGTCCTCAGTGTATAATGTTCACTTATTCTACAGACCTAAGGAATTCCCAAGCCAAGTATCTTATGGCTGTAGATGTCCAAGGTTCTAGGGTTCCAGAATCCCCAAGGCTCTGGAACACCAGGATTCAGGGCACTCGCCTTCCGAGGCCCTGCGCTCCTCAAGGTAAGACTCCCACAAGTCTAGATGGGGCCAAGGGCAAAGTTTGGCCCCGGAGCTCCTCCCAGCTGGCCCGCTAACCTTTGCACTGCAGGCCCTGGCGGAAGAGGCCCTTGAGGAGTTTCTTGCACGCCTGGCAAACAGTGGGCCGCGTGTAGCTGTGGATGAGGAAGGTGTGCGGCACCTTGACCTTGGAGAGCAGCATCTTGTCCAGCTCAATGGGGCGACCCGTGTAGAATGAGGAAGAAGAGGAGGAGGGTGGGCGGCGAGGCAGGAGCTCCGTGGTGCTGCGGCTCTGCGGGTCAGTGAGGGTAAAAGGGTCATTTGAGTGTGTTACTCAGTCCTGGGCCCCGTCAGCCCCCGGCCACCAACCTGCTCCTGCCCAGGTCCTCACCAGCTCCTCAGCTGTGCAGGGCAGGGACTCAGAGCTGCCAAGGCGCACTGAGTGGCCACTGGCCAGAGACGTGGAGGACAGGCGCCGCTTTCGGGCCCCGCTGCAGTTGTTGGGGATGCTGAAGGCGCAGCGTTTGTGGTAGTTCAGCCCGCAGCCTGCGGGGGGCGCCAGACGGTCAGAGGCACAGCCCGAAGCCCTCTTAGGCCTACGCCCTTCTAAAGCTCTGCATCCTGCTCCCCTCCAGGCCCTGCCCTATCACCCACACCTCAGTCCCCTCCAAAGGGAAGTCACCAATCCCAGGTCCTGTCCCTAATTCCAGTTTGTAAGCCACCCTCCCCAGGAGACCCTGCATTAGGCTTCGTGTCCTGCCCCTTCTCTTCCTACGCCAACCAGGGACACCTCCAGGGTCACTTCCTAGACCCCAGCACCCTGCACAAGGGCCTGCTCCGGCTTCTGGCTCTGCCCCCATCTTCCTGACATCCTGACACTTAAGCCCTCCCTAATCTGTTCCTATGGTGCCAGACTGACCAGGGGTGAGGACCCCCTGGCGGCTTCTGTGAAGGTGTTTTGCAGACAGGAGTAAAATCTGCGTTCAGTGGGCTGCAAGGAGGGGGATTAACTGGTTAACTGCCAGGCCCAATTCCATCAACCGAGAGGCTTCCTCCCTGCGGACAGAAGCTTGGGTTGGGGAATTACTGCCTGCCTCCTCAGAGGTCCAACCGCCCTGTGGGTGCAGGATTCAGGAGTTGCCTGGCTTGCCCCACAATCCATAAGCCACTTTCTTCAGATAAATATCTTCCTATTTGTCTCCAACTCGTTCTGTCTGTGCTTCACACCTGACTGACACAGCCGGGCCTTTTCCCAGAGCCTCATTACTTCTCCAACCTCTCTACCTGAACCCCTATTTCTCCCTTGGGCGCCCACCTTGTGGGCTGCGACCCAGCCCCGAGCTCCGCCCTTCCCAATCCCCGCCCCTTCCAGAAGCTCGAGCCACCGCCTTGACCACGCCCTAGCCCCACCCTAGGCTCCGCCCCTCCCTTTCCCTTCCCCCTCACCATCGCACTTGAGGCCCTGGCGCACCAGGCCGAAGAGCATCTCCCCGCAGTGGTCGCAGAAGGCAGGTGCGCGGTAGGAGTGCACCGTAAGCGCGTGCGGTCGGATCTGGAAGTCCTCAAAGGTGGCAGAGGCTGCAGGTAGCAGGGGGAGACGCTGTTGCACACCAGCATTTCTAGGTTGCTCACAGGCCACCCCTGTTCAAGCTGCACTCTGCCCATCCTTCCCTCCCTTTCCCACAGTAAACTGCGCCTGAGCTCAAATCCCAGCTCCACCAACGAGCAAAACACCAACGTGCCTTCCCTGAGGCTGCGGACGCGGGCATAGCAGATTAATGGTAGAGGGCTTTGTTTCTGTCAGGTGAGAGCAGTTCCAGGGGTTGATGGCACTGTAATATGTACTTAGCACAACTCTTAAGCTGTACCCTGAAAAGCCTTGTGATGCCAAGTTTTATGTTACGTAGGCTTTACCGCAACTACAAGTTTAAAATCCCAATCCAGCTGAGGCTGTAGCTCGGTGGCACAGCGCTTGACTAGTATATGCAAGACCCAGGGTTCCATCTTCAGCACCACAAAGGGCGGGGGGGGGGGGTCAGGCATGGCAGTGCAAGCCTGTAATCCCAGCACTCAGAAGGCTGAGGCAGGAGGATCACCATGAGTTAGAGGCCAACCTGGGCTACATAAAAGTTAGTTCAAGGTCAGCCTAAACTACATAGTGAGACCTTGTCTCAAAACAAAACAAAGGACAGCAACTCGCATTGCCTCATAGATTCTTCAAGGGTTAAATGCATTAATATGTGCAAAGCTCTTAAAACAGTGTCCTTACATGGAAAGTACCCAGTAAATATTTGCTCTCCTTTTATTTGTTCTGTTGTTGTTTCCGAGGCACTAGGGATTGAATCAGGGCCTGGCACTGATTAGATAAGTTCCCTACCACTGAGCTACACTCCCAGCCCCAAGGATTTTTGTTTTGTTTTGTTTTTAAAGTAGGAATTGAACTCAGGACTTCACGCTTGCCAGGCGGGCGCTGCACCACTGAGCTATATGCCTGGCGCCAAGCTCCTAAGTTTCATTCTTGGCCTACAGTGTCTCACCTAAAAACTGCCCTCCCCTTCAGTCCAATATTAAGCTATTCTTCTTGCCATTATGCAACAGAGAGGACTCTGTTCTATAGGCCAAGGACTGTTTACTCGCTCAGGTTCAAGCCAGGGACAAGGCAGTTTTGGGGAGACAGATGAGAAATGCAAGCATGGAAATGGACAAGGAAATTTCAGAAAATGCCCAGTGCTTTAACAACAATCAATCAGTGCAGTAGCATAGAATGCAGAGAGGTGACAGCCCTGCATGGGGTGATCGGGAAGGTGAGGAGGAGGAGGAAATGATCCAGATAGAGAGCAGACTGAGTGCAAAGGGCTGAGGAGGGAGGGAGCTGGTGTGTGGAAGGGACAGACAGCAGCCGGCACACAGCTGGGCTTGAGTGAGGACTTCAGGGACCTGGCAGAGGCCTTGCCACAGATGTCCCTGAAGCCACGCTAAGGAGTTTCTATTTTATTCCCCTTGTACTAGAGATCTAGTGAAGCATTTTAAGCTATGGAGTGTCGTGATGTGACTTATTTGCTTTCATAATAGTTTAAGCTGGACATAATGGTGGCTTGGAGCCTTGGGGGTGGCAGGACGCAGATTCAGGACACGGGTTCACAAGAGGGCCAGTGGGTTTGCTGAGGGATCAAATGAGGAGGTGAGAGGAGAAGAGGAACAAAGGAGGCCTTCAGTTCAGGTCTGCCCACCTGGGTGAACAGTCCTGTCTTTCATTGGCCAGGATAAAGAGGCCTGCAGGCAGAGTAGGTTCAGACAGGGAACCTAGGGCTCTGTCCTGGGGTGCAGTGGCCCTCCACAGCACAGCACTTGCCTAGCCTGAGCAAGATCTAGGGTTCCCTCCCCAGCACCAGGAGAGCTCTGTCCTGTTAGGGCCAGATCTGAGATTCCTATTGGATACCAAGTACTTCACAAGTATCTGGGAGACAACTACACAATCAAGATTTAGGTTGAAGGGGGCGACCAAAGTCAGGATATTTAAAAGCTACCACTTTAGAAGAGGGTATTTGATGCCTGAATAAGTCACCCAAAGTGTAAATGGAAACTTCTAATTGTCATTTGCCCATTGGACACACTTGGCTGTGCACTAGTGTATAGCGGGTGGGGGGACACAGCATGAGGAAAGCAGAATCCCACACACACACACACTTAAGAAGGACTCAACTCAAGAGTCACCTGGGGAGCTTTTAAAACTATGGAGGATGGGACCTCATTTCATCTTGCAAAGACTTGGACTTCACCAGCATTTCCGTGGGAAGAGGCACAAATGTCAAAACATTTGTAACTTTCTTTAAAAAAAAAAAAAAAAACACTAGAGATTGAACTCAGGGCTTCTGCACTGAGCTGTGTCCCCAGTCATTTTAATCTATTTTGACAGAGGGTCTTGCTAAATTACACAAGACTGGGGCTCATGCTAGCCGTATTCCTGCCTCAGCCTCTCAAAGTGCTGGGATTACAAACCTGGCCACCATGGCCTGCTACATTTGTAACTTCAAGTATAACAGGTATAACATTATATCCTGAAAATGACATATCAGAAGTGAACAGCCCAATGAAGCAAGACCCTGTCTCAAAATAAAGTCAAACAGGGCTGGGGATGTAGTTCAGTACCACAAAGGCCTTGGGTTCAATCCTCAGTACCACAAAAATAATCCCCTCACCCAGTCTCCGTTTTGGCCAAAGGTCCCACTTTCCTAATACCACACACAGAATAATTACATCTGTCCTTGTGCTTCTATACAAGATCTTACAGTGCGGAGGCTGGTGTCTAGACCTCTCTCTCAGCATTATGTCCAGGAGCCGCATCCAGGTTGCCGTGGACAATTCGAGCCCTGCGCTGGCACTCACAGTGCCACAGTGGGAACGGCCATACACGTCTATCCGGTGGGCAGAGGCAGGCGCTGGAAGCTCCCCCAGGAGATTCTACTTTGTGGCGGCCGCGGAAACGCATTCCTGAGCCCAGTGTACCCCAGCCCACCTCCTCCAGAGGCCCCGCCCCATCCGAGGCCCCGCCCCTAGGCCAGCCTCCGCCTCTCACCAGACAGTACCACCTCCACCAGATCGCCCTCCTGGATGTCCCCGGCCGAGCGCACCAGCTGCAGGAGGTTGGCCGACGTGGGGTCATGTTTGAAGAGCAGGATTTTGTCATAAAGGCCATAGAAGCCACACTCCGGGAACTGAGGGGCGGTAGAGGGAGGTGGCGTCGGAAAAGCTCAGAGCTGCCTGTACCAGAGAGCTGGAACCCTCCCAGGGCAGGGCCGGCTGTTTCCCCCGGAAACTCCGGGGACCCCGCACGCCCGCCCCACTTCCTGCCTGCCTATCCAAACCCAGCACGAGCAAGACAGGATGCGGGGGCCCAGGTGTGCCGGGAGGGAGCGCTTGCCCGAGTCTGGTGGCTGTAGGGGCAGGACTGGCGGGGTGGGGGGTGTCAGTGACTCGGGAACTGGATACCTCGAATTTTCCAGGGCTCCAGGAGCCTGAGTGCGCACCCCTCCCCACCCGGCCACTACTCCCACCCCAGCTTCCTTCCTGGATCTATTGTTGTCGTAGCCACCTGGCTCGAGGCCCAGTATTGGTGCAGAGCGAGCTGGAAGGACGGGTGGGCTGGGTTTCAGAGAGCTGACGGTAGGGACATTGCCCCTCACTTCATGCTGACAGGACCCAGGTGTCCTGGCCCGATTGCGGGTGGGGGGGGGGTCAGGAAATGAAACCTGGTAGAACAGAAAGTGAAACTGCCCAGGTGGGGCCTCGGGAAGGCAGGCAAGCAGAGGCCCTAAAGCACCTGGACCAGGAGGGCAGAAAAATAAAAACGGGCTGGGGATTTCAGCTGTTGGATAAACAATTTCACCCTAGGGCCGATGTGCCCGGCCCAGCCTAGCTTCTACAGAGAGGCTGAAGGGGGTTTTGGGCCCTGCTGGATAGATTTGGGAGCTTGGCTCACTAAGCTCTGTTCTCCCTCCACAGAAAGTCAAGAAAATCTTGGCTTTGGTCACCTGAGAGATCTTGCTTTTAAACTTGTTTCCTCCTCCATCAAATGGGGGAGTTGGGCCAGTTCCCAACATGTCTCTGAAGCCCACAGGATTCGTTTCCTGGGGTCTGAGAAAATTCTGGGATATGGATATTTTAAGATTCCAACATGCTCACATAGACTTATTCTAGATCCCAACATAATATCATACATTTTAGGATTTCAAAGACCTAGATAAGCAGTAATCTCATTTTTTTATGTTCTAGAACCCTGACAGGTTAGACTTCTAATCTTTGAGTATCTTAGCATTAAAGGAGTTCATCCCAGCATCCCAAAATTCTAACATTTCAGCACTCTAAATTCCTACAACCTAGGAATCTAAACTTTTAATATTTAAGTATTTCAAAAAGTTAGGATTCTAGCATTTGAACACTTTAATGTCAGAGGAATTCAATTAGCTACAATACATACTTCAACTACTTAGGATTGATTCAGCATTTCTAACATATTTAGTCTGATATTCAAACAACACACAAGTTCACAGTTCTAACTTTTAACATTCTAGGGTCAAGCATCCAGGTCTGCCCAGTTGCCACGTGCCATAATTCCAGAGGCCCCCCCAGCTCGGGGACCCTGGGCAGATCGACTGCAATTAGAGGGGGGAATATAGCCCTCAGGGCCTCTGGGGGTGAATAAGGGGGTGGAGGAGGGCAGGGATTGGGGCATGAGACCTCACTTGCCCTGACTGCTTGTGTACAAGCCCACACTCACACATGTTACCCGATCACCATGGCCAGTTCTCGGCTTCAATTTCTGTTTCCACCAAATGGGAGGCCTGGGATGGGCCTGGAGGGGGAAGTCCCCCATATCTGCTGCCCCTACCTGGCTCTTTTTCTCCACTCTACACCTAGCAGGCACCTCCCTTGCTCCCTGCTGGCTGCAGAAACCAACAACATGCAAGGACATGTAATTTGGGGAGGCCTCTGCAGCACCCCATCCCTGCAGGGGCCTCCCTGAAATGAGCGATAGGCTGAGGAGAAATGGGGGCCAATGCTTCCAAATTGCCCAGTTGCCCTCCTTCCCTTCCCAAAGGTCAGGCTGAAGGCGGCCTCTATCAGAGGCCCCTCCTGGGATCTGTCCCCAAGCCAGATGGGGAGCCCAAGGCGCTTACCTTCTGGTCCACGATGGAACAAGCTAGCTGCTTCACATGGGCCAACTCAGAGGCTGCAGGCAACAGCACGAACTCACGGGTCAGACCGATCTGAATGTGGAAGGAGACCCCGGGAGCCGGGGCCTGGGGCGCCAGCGCCTGCGGCGGCGAGTACAGCTCCAAGCCGCCGGCAGAGAGAGGGGACCCCGGCCGAGGCGAGCCCGGGAGCCCGGCGGGGTGGGGAGGGGCGGCGGCCATGGGGGCAGGCCTGGCCCCACAGCCCGGCGGCCACCCGAAACCCGGCTGCGGGAGCCCTGGGAACCAGAATCCTCGAGCCGAAGGGGCCTGTGGGGTGGTGGAAGGAGCGCAGGGGTCCGCGGAGAGAAAGCCAGCAGGTTGAGGGACCAAGGATGGCAGGGATCCTAGGAAACGAGAGAAAAGGACTCCAGTGGATCACACTCTTGGAACCAAGGGGTCACAGATCAGAAAGGAGAAAGAAATGGTTTGGAAACCCAACAATTGCGAGATTCCAAGAAATCAGAGAGGAAAATCTAGTAGGTCAGGTTTTCAGGGATCAAGAGACCCCGCGATTCAAAGGCCCTTTGGATAGAGAAGGGATCGAGAGGGGAGCAGGGAGACCCCAGAATTCATTGGTTCAAAGACCAAGATTTCACAAAGAAGGAGCCCGAGGAATTCGCCACCTTGGAGGCAGAGGACCGAAGTCCCTGAGTTGGGAATCAAGTGGATCCCACGGATCTTCCCGGCTGAGGGATGGGCAGAGAGGTGCCCAGGGCCAGGGTAGAAAGGAGGGAATCTCACGGGTCGCGGAAGTTGGAGAAAAGTTAGGTCAGAAGCCGCGAGCACGGGGCGTTACCAGAGGCGGGGTGGGGTGGGGGGCAAGGGTGGTCGCACAGCGTGGGTGCTCTTTTTTCCCCCTTCAAAGTTTAAGTCCGCGGCGGCGGCCCAGAAGGAAGTGTCCGGAGCGACTGCGCAGTCGGCCAATCGGCGCGGGCCTCGGTGACGCCGAGAAGGGCGGTGCCTGCCAGGGGACTGGGCGGAAGGCGAGGGAGGGCCCAGCGCCTCGAGTGGGGGCGGGACCTCCCCCCATCGGATGGAGGGCCCCTGGGTGTCAGATCGGTGTCAGGCTTGCTGGTCGAGTCCTCCCCAGACTGGGAAGTTAACTTTTCCCCCTGAGCTGACACCGAGCCGACCTCGCCCACTGCAGGGCACGGGGATGGGCTTAGCAGGCACTTGGTCCTCCACGGAGGGAGCAGTCTCGGCTGGCCTGCATCCGGCGCCCACCGCAGGCGAGGGTCGGAAGTAGGGTGTCAGGTCCGGCCCGCTTTCCGGGCTCGGCCTCCCCCGTCCCTGGGCTTGGGGCCACCGTCGGGGTGGGGGTGCTGTCGCACGCGTGCGCGCCCACCTATTCCACAGATGGGAAGGAGGAGGCGCCACCTCGCCTCAGGGCCGTCCCCAGCACCCTAGCAAGATGCATGGAAGGGGCTGGAGGGCAGGCATGGGGGGATGATTTCCTTCCACAGACGCCCAGGGTCTGGTAGTGCCAGAGGGCTGGGGGAGGCCACACACCAATGTCCCTTCTCAGATGGAGAACTGACTCACCTAGGACCATCTCCCTCCTGCGAGCCTCAATCTCCCCACTGTTAGATGGCACCGAATAGGGCTGATCGCGGGGGTATGATATGGGGACACCCAGAACACAGCTCGAGTTTAGTAAATGGTGGCTGTCGCTCTTGATCTGCAGAGGTTTGGGTGGGTTTGTTTATCATTTGTCACTCAGCAAGCATCTGCTGAGGACCTGCATACTGGGTGGGCAATGTCCAGCTCCCAGCTAGCACTCCAGCTTCATTTACACACCAGGAGCCCAGGCCTTGGACAGCAATGACTGGCCTAGGATCAGCCCCTCTTGGACAGGGCAAGGCCTAGGTCTGCGCTCCAAAGGCGTCGCAGCACGGCAGGGCCAACTCCACGCTGGGCTGGGGTGGGGGCTGCAGCAGGACCCACACACACCATAGAGGGCGGCTAGGGGCCGCTGAGGTCGGTACAGTGTCGATTCTGTCACCACATCCGGGGGCTGGGGTGGGGAAGGAAGTCTGAGGCTGAAGCGAAAACCCAAACCACCACCTGGGGAAGCTGTACAGCCAAGGTAGGAGGGGAGCAAGGCCACGTGGGGTCCACTGCCGGCTCCAGGCCCTGCCACCTTCCCAAGCGCAGCTCACACCAAGGGCTTTCCGGTGCTTCAAGTGTTCTGGGAGTTGCCACAGGCCAGCAGAGTGTGGGCATCACCAGCTTATCACACGGGGGCTAGGAGAACGTGGAAGCCTCAAAGCAGGCTGAGAGCGGGGGCAGGATGCCAACTCCCCACCTGCAAATCCCAATCCCAAGCAACCCCCACTGCTCTGCATTTGCTGAGGTTGTGAGCACTGTGAACAGGTACACGGCTGCACTCAGCCTGGCTTCTCCTAAGCAGAGTAACTTCTAACTACGAAAAAGCAAAGGGAGGGCCTGAGGCGCTCCTGTGGGCTCAGGGACCCTCCTGGCAGGGCTGGCAGGCCACTTTCCCCTCCAGCTCTGAGGGCCGGGGTGTGGGGTGCAGCAGGGAGGGCAAGGACTCAGTTCCTGGTACCAACCACCACATGCCTCTGCTGAACTGTCCCATCACAGCATCGGCTTGCCAGACTTGCCCCTGGGGACAGCACACTTCGGGACAAAAAAGGAGGGGCACAGGAGATTCGGCCCTGTGCCCAGCTTCTGCCTCTTCACCCATACCCACCCAAACTCTAGGGCCCCCTCTGCACACCCCCTCAAACCTCAAGCCTATCATATCCCTTCTCAAACGCAATGCAACTTAGAGGCAGTGACTCCTCCTAAAAAGTCCCCATCCCCTCAAAAGATGGCAGAGGCAGTGACTCCTCCTAAAAAGTCCCCATCCCCTCAAAAGATGGCACGGGCACCATCTTACTCCAAAGGGTTTATTGAGACAAGTTTTCACGTACAAGTTCAGGGCAGAGGGTGGCTTATAAACAGGAACCTGAAGGGGCAGCAAGGGCTTGGGCATAGGGCGGGACCAAAATGAAGAGTGAAATAAATAGAGGCAAAATGTGGAGCCAGGAGGGGACAGACGAAAACTATCACACAGTGATAACGTGGGGGAGGGGTGCCATTAAAATCCCATCCATTTATACAGATATACAGGGAGCTACACGGGGCCCCCACTTTACCCCCAAGCCTCAGGGAAGGGCACCCTAGGAGTCTGGGGGGCACGGCCTTGGCCCTGGAGGTTAGTGTCTGGAAAGCAGTGGAGAGGTGAAGGGGTGGGCCAGGTAGGCTCCCACTGCCGCAAGGATCCACATGGAGGAGGGGCATCAGGAGACCCCTCCCAGCACAGCTCCCATAGGCCGGGGGGTGGGGGTCAAGGGGAAAACCTGGCACCTTCTGGCATCTTGGAAATTGATCCCCAAAGACTCTGGCCCTGGCTGAGCTGCACTGAGAGGGCAGCTGGTGCAGGAATGGGTATTTGAGGCCCCCAGCAGCAATTCCTGCAGGGCCCATCCCCAGGCCAGTGCGTGGGGACAAGAGCTGCAGGAGGCCGTTCCTGGGACAGGGCCCTTAGTTAGCACCACGAGGATCCACAGCAGGTGGAGAGAGGCCATCTCAAACCTCCATGTGAGGCTGCAGCCACCTGTGGGAAACAGAGGAGACTGGACCACCACCCTGATGGCCTCTCCTCAGGATCAGCCTCCCTTCTGTGGCCCAGGGCAACCCTGGCCATTGTCACAAGACTGTGGGGCTTGGCACCTGAGTACCAGGCAAGGGGTAATACGGGCCCTCACCTCAGCCCCATCTGCCTGGCCCTGCTCCTCAGCCAGTGTGGTGGCCAGGGCGGGGCCAGGTGGGTGTCATACGAAGACCTTGGCCAGGGCATCGGCACCAGCGCTGGCGATAAGGGCCTTGCTGGGGTGGCAGGCGACAGCATGGATGGCCTCCTCGTGCTTCTTGCGGTGGGCTGTGATCTCCTGTACGCAGGTCTTGTTGTCTAGGCTCCACAGGCGCAGGGAGCAGTCATGGCCTAAGGAGGCGGGGACCTGTCACTGAGGTCCTCACTCATACGCAGCTATTGAACCCCTCACTTAGACTCATCCAGAGACCTCAGGGACAGTGAAGACTTAAGCCCCTTCCTCCCTTTTCTCAGTCCAAAGGACAGCCCTGCTGTCCCCACCCATCCAGCTAGCCACCAACTATTCAATGAGCACGGCTGTGTATGAGGCCCTGGAAAGCACACTCAACAAAACAGGCCCCTGTGGATGCTGCAGTGGGAGAGAAGTAGCAAGAAAACACCCAGCAGGGCCACACTGTGGCTCAGGGGCACAGCACTTGCTTAGCAGCTCAAGACCTGGGGTCCATCCCCAGCATCACATAAAAGAGGGAAGGGTCAGGGTGGTGGCATACGCTGGCCATCCCAGCACACACTGACCACCTGGCTCAGGCTCCAGGGCCAGGCTGGCATGAGGACTCTAGTCCCTGCCCCAGGTATCACAGCGCCCAGATCCAGCCCAGGCTTGTTTCTCTGATGGTCCCTTCACATCTTCTGCAAAGACAGCTGCTGCCATTACCCAGCAACTAGAGAACAAGACCTGGGGCTGAGCCATTGAACCACCAAGCCATCCTCAGCCTCTGCCACCATGTTCCCACTCCTATCACACAGGACACATGCTCACATGCCACTGCCACAGGTCTCACGGAGGTCTGACACCAAGAGGCAGTATGGACAGGTGCAGGCCTCACCCTTCAGCAGAGCCCAGCCATCCCTTCCAGGACGGTCTGGCTCTTGCCCTTAGCCAGAGTTCAAATCCCCATGAGCATCTAGTCTTGCACCCCAAGCCCTGATACTCTGGAGCCCCACGGCCTGTCTGTCTAGTGGGGATAAACCACTGAGCTCGCAGGGCTACTCAGAAAAGGAACGAGGTGAAGGAGGCACGTGCCTCAGTGGGTTCAGAGCACAGGGCTGTGCTGTAACCACTGATGTGACCACCATCGCTCCTGCCCCTGCTGGGCCCCAGCCCCAAGGATGTCTTGGAGCATGTGCCCATGCCCAAGGCCCAGCTCTCCTCCCTGTCCCCTAATTCCCACCCTGGGGGGCAAAGACCACCAAGAGAGATCAGCTTACTTCCTGACATCAGGAACACGCCATTTGGGTCCACAGCTAGGCAGGTGACCGCATCCAGGTGGGCAACCATGGAGTGCACTGATTTACCTAAAGAAGAGAGGGTGGTGGCAGGTCTCCTGCCCACTCTGGGCCTTGCCTGGAAGGTGAGGGACTGGAAGATGCTCTGAGAACCTCTGTGGATACCAGGTTCCTCCTGCCCACAGCCCAGCCAAGCATGGGGCCTTACCTGTCCGATTGTCCAGGAAGCGGATGCCCCTGTCATCATGGGCAGTGATGGTGAGGGGCTGGTTCGGGTGACTCACCACTTGGTTGATCTGGCTTGGGCCTGGGAGGAAAAGGGGGCAGAGGGAAGGTCATTAGGAGACATCAGGAAGAACAAAACAGAGCCAAGAGTGGGGTTCCAACACTCCACCCCTACATCTCTGCCTGGAGGCCATGGGAGCCAGGCCCACCCCTGGGCCACACTACTGTTTCTGCAGAGCGGTGGACAGGAAACACCCTGTCCACTCACTCAAGTGTCCATATCCATGACTTGATCCCTAGCCTCCTGTCAGTCTCGTTTATCAGCCACCCAAGCCTCCACTGAGCTTAATTTCCTTGCTACTTGGGCCCAGGAAGGCACAGGAGAATCATCCTACCCTGACCGTCCCCGAAGACACGGGAGGAATGGAAACCCACGCAGGTATTCAGGCCTCAATCCCACTGGCCCACACAGTCCTCCCTTACCACTGCTCCCTCGGGACTCCAGCATGAGGAGGGCACTGCCAGCCTCTAGGTCATACAAGATGGTGTTGCCAGAGCGGAAGGAGGCCACAATGTGGGCAGGCTCGGTGCTGGTAAAGGCCACTGAAGTGGGAACCCCGTGTTCTGAGGATAGAGGAGAGCAGGCTGTCCCATGGCTTGGCCCTGCCCTGGGGCTGGGGCCTCCTCAGCACCCACCCAACCTGTCCCTTGCTTGCGAGGCACTGGGCCCTGCTCACCGCTGGCTGTGGGGAAGGTACAAAGGCAGGCTGGGCTGCTGCTGGGGTCCCAAATGCGCACAGTGCCATCGGCAGAGCAGGAGGCCAGGCGCTGACAGGTGGGACTGAAGGCCAAGCCCCACACGGCATCCCCATGGCCCTCCAAGACGTGGCTCAGGACGCTGGGGTCTGGACCGGTCCGGGGAGGAAATGGGCTGTTAGGACTGCGGGCTCTAAGACAGCTCAGAGCTAGATCAGGTGGCTGGGCCAACGCAGCCCTCAGGTGCTTCATGCCCAAGCCTAGTCCCCAGCTGTCCACCCCAAGACCTGCACTGTTTTGGCTACTCACACTGACTGACCACTAGATCTTCTGGGCAGCGTCTGGCTCTGAAGCCTCCTCAGGCTTCAGGAGCCAGGGGCTTCCCTGGTCATTGCTGTCTCCCCTGGTCCCAGAAACCAGCTGTTCAGTGGGAACTAGTCCCTAACGGCCTGGCAGGGAGCACCTATAGCCTCTGCTCACACCAGGAGCCTTCTTTGCTTGAGTCTTGGGTGGCCCGGGCCCTACCTGGTTTTTTCACAGCCAGCTGCTGCAAAGCCCCACCACTGCCTCCCAGCCACCAAGTCAACACTGGTGCCCCCTGGCTGAGCCTGCTGACACCTAGAGTGTGGTAGCTCCCCTGGCTGGGTCTGACCCTTGACTTTACACAGGGTGCTTCAGTGGAAAACAGTACAGTCTCTATGACAGAAGGCAGAGTTCTGGACTCTCCTGTGACAAGGCATGGCACAGGGCCATGTGTAAGCCCACACAGGTGACGGGTTTGTCCTCACCATAACCATCGTAGGGATCCATGTTGAGGTCTGGAATCTTCCAGCTGTGGATGCGGGCGTCAGCACCGCCACTATAGCAGTATTCACTGTTGGTGCCCACAGCCACCGCTAGCACAGGGCCCCTGTAGTGCGAGGGCGGGTGAGAGAAGGTGGGCGACAAGCCGCGCCTGCCTCCATAGGCCTCATTGGTATTCTTCATGGATAACCAAAAGGAATTCAACAGGTGGGGTCTGGCTCTGCACCTTGAACAAGTCACTTCCCCCTATTCCCCACCTATCTCTAACATGTGAACCCAACTGGGCCCAGAAGTGAGGGGATATACAGAGGGATGCTGACACAAAGGGGGGTCTCCTGGTGCTAGGAGGTGGCCAGGGTCACATACATTGCCTGAATACAGTTCCTGGCAGGTATGGGCAATACCTACCTGTGACCCCGGAAGGCATGGATCGGTTCCACGTCCAGTGCGGCATTCCTGTGGGAAACAGAGGAGCTCGGTGTCACTTAAGACACTATGGCTAGGCCCACCCTGCCACACAGCTGCCCTCATGCCCTCACTTCTTGGCAGTGACTGCCTTCTGCAGGTTCCAGAGCTTGAGAGTGCCGTCTTCAGAGGCAGTGAGCAGCGCTGACTGGCTGTGATGGAAAGCCAGGGAGCGGATGCCGTCGTAGTGTGAGCGGAGGGTGAACTTGGGGTTCCACGTCTTCTTGAAGGCGTCTTTGCTGTCAGACAGCTGGGGGGAGGGGAGCTGCCTCAGCATCCCTGTCGCCCTGGCAGTCACACAGACACTGATTCTGGGCCTCAGGACCACTCTCCCCCACCCAGACTGTGGCTCTGGCCTTGACGCTCCCCTTCCTATGTGGTCGGTGAGGGCCCTGTGCTCACTCATTAAGTTCCTACAGGGTGTCAGAGTCCCAGCCTCAACCTTGCCTCTCACAGTTAGGGAATTTAGGGGAGACAAGCAGATCCTAAGTGCACAGGATCATGAACTCCAAACAGTGTTATGAGCAAAGATGCATGGGACAAGGCACCAGCAGCCTGGCTCCTCTGCCAGGCCAACGGCTCTCCTGAGGCAGTGACAAGGTAGCAGAACTTAATCTTAAGCAGATAAGGAAGCAGCGTGTGCAGAGGGGCATGGGCTGGGTTCTGACAGACAGGGATAACTGGGATGCACAGTCTGGAAAGCAGCAGATGAGGCCAGAATGGTCTACAGAAACCAAAGGTTGAGCTACATTCAGAAATCTGCACTGCACCCTAAGAAAACTCCTTAGGGAGATGGGGAGCCACCAAGAGTTCAGAGGGGACTGACAGGGCTGGCTCTAGTCACCCCAGGAGGCCTGGGTTAGAGAAAAGCGCAGCAGACAGGATAAGAGGTCATACAGCCCAGGAGAGAGGAGGACAACAAGATCAGACACCTGGCTACAGAAAGGAGACAGGTGAGTGGGGACATCTGGGAACAAACCAGCAGCCTCTGCACAAGTCCCTAAGGTCCTGCGCAGCCCTGACAGAGCACAGTGACTAAGTGGGGACCCAGGAACGAAGGGCTTTCAAAACACAATGAGCAGACTGTCAGGCAGGCCCCAGTGCCCTATCCAAAATGGGCTTCACACTGGATGAACCCCTTTTTCTGGACTGAGGGCACTCCAGGCTCCAACCTCAGGCACCATTTATGCCACAGAAGTTTGCAGTCAGAGGATCTGTGGCTGTGTGGCTTGCCTGCTGCTTCTGCACTCCCCAGAGGATAACATTTGGGGTGCACGGAGGACCCCATGGGACAGCACTCCAGGCTCAGACCCTGTGTTCACCTCACTTCCACTCGGCATCCCACCACCACCTGAGATTCTGTTCCACCCAGGAAAACACACGTGCATGCCTATTCCAGGGACCCTGGCAACAGGGTCCCTTCACTCCAGCTGACTATCCCATTCGTGCCAGACTGGCCTAACCTGGGGGAGCGCTGGCTGGAGGCCCCACGTCACCAGAGGTGGGAGAACTGCAAAACAGGGGAAACTGATCCTGTAAGGCTCTGCACCTCCATGACTATGACCAGCTCCTTCCACTGTCTGCTTTGCAACCAGCTGTAAAATGGGGTTGGCAGGAGGAGTCACCTCCTAGGGCTACAGAACAAGCTAACACAGCCACATGAGAGGGACTGAGCCTAAGCCTGGCACAACATGGTCAGAGACTGCCAAGAGCCTGCAAGTTGAGATGCCCAAGGGAGGGCACCCCAAGAACTTACATCACAGCTGAGGTCGTTGTCGTTGGTGACGGTGAGATCTGCCAAGTCCCCCAGGCTCACCTCCCCGCCCCCGATAGTGTCCATGATGAAAACGTCTGAGGAGAAGCCAAAGGAACCTGGTAGGGGGAGGGGAAGGAGGGGCAGAAAGGGCCGGGGAGAGAGAGAAGCAGAGAGAGGCAGAGAGGGAGATAAGAAGCAAGAAAGAGAGGGAAGAGGACAAGACCAAGAATCACAGCTGGAAAGGAAGAGACAGAGACAGAGACAGACAGGGCAGGACAGACAAAAAGAGGGAGACAGAGACAGACAGACGAACTTTTGGGACAAGGGAGGCTGCAGACTGAAGGCTGGGCCTTGCCCCCAAGGACACAGAAGCCTGGGCTTAGCTCTGCAGCCTCCTGTGCCATGGACCCAAGGGCCTGGGGTATGGGGGTTACCTTCATGGGGCCGGGGCTGGGGTGTGCCAGGAGGTGGGCCCGTCACTTTGGGGGGCAGCCCATCCACGTCCCGAAGGTCAGCCAGAATTCCCTGGAGTTTGACTCGGCGGCTCTCTGCAGGGATGAGACACAGAGCAGGAGTTGCCCCCAGTCCCTACCTAGCCTTGTGGGGCTCTCACCTCCCCCAAGCAGCAGAGCTGGCTACAACTGTGAGAGAGTGAGAGACAGAGGCAACTGAGGCAGGCAGGGACTCTACGAGGTGGTGGATATGTCCCTGCCCTGGCCTCAGTCCCCAGCCACCCACTGATGTGACCTCAAAGGCTCTCCTGGAAAGGCCACAGGACAGGCAGAAGGATGCACCCTCCCCCACCTGTCTCTCCCCACCAGGCCCTCATCCTGTTCCCTCCTTAAGCTTGACCAGAACTAACTGCTCGAGGAGAGGCCTAGAGGATCAGCCTCAGGAAGAGCTGAGTAGCCTGTAGCCCAGGGACTTTCCAGGGAAGGGTGAGGGAATGGCAGCCAGCTGGGCCTCCAGGCTCTTTAGGCCTCTCCTCTCGGGAAACATATCCATCCGGAGGGGAGACTTGGGCAGGAAGCAGCTGCAGGGGCTGCCTGTGCAAGGGGGAGGACCTGGGCCCACTCTACCCTCAGGGAAGAAGACCAGACAGCCAACTCACCCAGCTCATGGGGGTTCCCCTCAGTGGCACAGCGCCGAGGGCCTGGAGACCCCTCCCCATCCTCTCCTGAGCCCAGGAAATCAAACTCGTTGATGGCATCCTCGGAGTCGTCCTCCTCATCCTCGTCCTCTATCTCAGGTACAAGGGCCTTGGATGGGAGCTAGGGTATGGACCAGATCAGACAGGGGCTCATGTCCAGGCACCAAGACCACTCAGTGTCAGCCGCAGGAACAGAGAAGCCAGGGGTTCTGACCTCTTTTGCCCTCCTCAGACCATTTTTGCCTCGGCTACTAGCTGGCTGCCCTTGAGTGACAGCTGGGCCTATGGTACACACCCTGCTGAGAACCTCCCAAAGGAGCATATGATAGGGGTGGGGCTGCCTCCTCAGCCTGGCTTTGGAGATCCCTTGGGCTATGGACTCTACTGAGACCACTTTGTCCTCCAACACATGCTTCTCAGAGAGCCTCAAGGAGGGCTGGGGTTTTAGCTCAGCAGCATAAACGCCTGCCTGGCAAGCACATGGCCGTGAGTTCGATCCCGGTACCAAAAAAAAGTGTCAGGTAATAGTGAGAGGGAAGAGTGGATTGTGTCTGTATGTAGAGATGCACAGTTAAGGGGTGAAAGAACAGACCCAGTATCTTAGCCACTAGAGCAGCAGTGATAAGAATAGCAAATGTGGCCACCCTGCACCAGCCTCCGTGCCTACGAAAGAGCAACTGACACCGGTGGGATGAGCTTTACACACTGCTTTCACCCTGACCCCCAGGCCTGTGAGCAACCACTGACATTCCTGAAGGGACTGGCCTCTAACTCGTGGTTAGGCGACCCAACAGAGTAAAGGACCCTCGCACTGCAAGCCACCAATTCCCAGCCAGCAGCTCGGCCAGGGCAGCCTCTGACTGCTTTGAGCCAACTGGCCCCTCAGCAAGGCAGGCCCCGAGCCCAGTCTGGAGACACCAGACTTTCTGGTTCTCAGAAGTCCAGCCTCAGGCCTGCAGAGGGGACCAGAGGAGTGGAACAGAGGCCCTGGTCAAGGTTTAGACTGTAGCACATGCGGTGAGGCCCTGGCAAGCTCTGAGAGGGGAAGGGTCACAGGAGCCCTACAGAGTGCATGAGCAGCCTATCCGGCTGCGCTCCTAATGCTGCCTGACACATGACACCTTGTGGGCTACAGCAGGGCAGCCCCGGCACAGCAAAGCACTTGCTACACATACACTCATTTTCATCAAGTCCTCCAGCCAGAGCCAGGGGGCCTTGGTGTAGGGCCATGTCCTCAGTCATGCTGCCATGTAGCAGCCCAGCCAGAGACACAGCAGGTCTCCTAGGTTACCATCTGGGTACACAACTAAGCCACAGAAGGCCTGCTGAGTACAGAGGGCCTAGGAGACCCCTTCCCATGAGCCAGCGCAAGGGACTCAGGGGACAAGTACAGTGACAGCTGCACAGGTCTAAGGAAATACCAAAAAGCCAG
>PVJX010029567.1:0-22803 GCA_004027295.1 Dolichotis patagonum | reverse complement strand
ATAGCTGTTCATGTTACAAAATTAAGGCATACAAAGTGAACACACAGTGAGGCTGCAAACAGTTACAACAAAACAGGATGGAATAAAGCCAATTGAGACAGTATAGTGAAATTGGCACAGAACATCACAGCAGGTCACCAGGACAACAGTAACAGGCAACATTGTATATCTTGTTGTCTTCACAATAGTTGTTCTTCTACTAGGTACAGCAAAATCAAACAAATACATAACATTATAGAACACATCAACACAGAGTATTGAATAGAGCAACACCGTTAATCAGGACAAAACAAAAGGGCGATAAAAATATCTGCCTTCAGAGATAGTAGAAGGAAACTCCCCCGACTTGCTGTACCAAATATGGTCACCTCCTAAGAGATACCCAGATCCCTGGATCCCAATTGTTAATGGGGGTGGGGGGTGGGGGATGTGGTATGTTTGATTCTAAGCCCGCACCAGGGTAGACAGCAGGCTGGTTACTGGTTGCCTCGGCACCCTAAGTTCCAACATGGCGCGGATCTCAGGAAACACTGTTACTTCTTGTTTCCCCGCCCTGGGGTGGCCGCGGCTGTCCCATTTATTTTTAAGTAGCTGAATATTTAATAAACATTAACATTTTAAAAGTTTATACTGGAGTGAAATTCTAAAATATAAGCACAGTCATGTTGCTTTTAAATATTAAAATTTGAGTCCACAAAAAAGAAATCTTGGTTTATTTTTAATGTGGTGGAAATGTAAAACTTTCTTATGATGATTTCATGTCAAAATACATAGTCTCACAGAGAGAATTGATAACAGGCAAGAACAGGACCATTGTTCAGTATTAACTCCATCAATGGGAGGATCATTTCATCTGGTTCACAGTCATATTTAATTCATGTTTACTGAATAAAGAATGAACACATTTTGAATTAAGTGAGACAAAAACACACTAATCTCTCTGATAATATGTATGTGTCTATCTAATGGAATAATGTGAGGTATTTAAAATGTAGTGCACACTTCAAGTTTTGTTTTTCCATTGTTATTGTGATATTTTTTCTTTCAGACAGAGTCACTCTGTGTAGCTCTTGCTGATCTGAACTCACTAGGTATCCCAGGCTTGTGTGGGACTAAAAGTGATGTTCCCACCTTGGCCTCCCAAGTGCGGGAATTACAGCCATGTGCTACTACACTCAGATATTTTAAGCATATATATATTTTTAAAAGAACACTCTCATAGTAGACTTTGAAAAACTAATTTCTTAACATTATCTTTAGACTAGGGAATAGTCAACTCTAATGATTGATCAATTTAAATGTGAACTTCCTGTATGTGCTTTATAGTATTCCACTTAATATATCCTAGGGAAGTAATATTTTAAGAAAAATAGAATAACCACTAGCCTATTGAAAACACGTTTTTGAGAAATCAATAATAATAATTTTATCAAATATTTATATATAATTTTGTAGGACCTGTTAAAATACTTTTTAAAAATCATTCACAAACAAAGCAGGAGCAGAGAATGAGTTCTTAATTAAATGATTTTTTTAATGAATGAGAAATGGCATTTTTATTTTGTAAAAATCGATATTGACATTATATACCTATATGGTAATGGCTGCAGTTTTATGACTATAGCATTATGTCCTATTCTAAATTCATTTTCATGACATCTAATCACTTATTTTTATAATTTAGCAATATTACAATTCCACATGAACTTAAGAAAAGTAAATATTATTCAAATATTACTGCTGATGAACATTTCACAATACAAAGAATTAAACTGCAAATTAAAATATTCTATATCAGTTATAAATTGTGTATCTGCTGTTTTTACTGCTGTTCATTACCTTTATGCAAAGACTATACATTAAAGCACTAATAAAAATAGAAGTGAATAGTGATGAAACTTCCTTTCCTTCTCAGCCCCTGAGAAGTTGTCCAGACATAGCAGTGTATCATGATGGAAGCAAGCATGACTCCTAAATGGTCCTCTCCTGCACACAACTCATGTTCTCCTCTCCTCCATCCCCATGTGGCTCGGTCTTAAGATGAAGCTGAGGGATGGGGAAGTTCATAGAAGATTATGCAGCTCCTTGAATAAATATCAACACTCTTCTGAGAACTAAAGCTGCAGAATGTGCCCCTTTTCCTCTTGCTAGTTGAATTCTCTTTGAGGGACACTGGATACTTTGGAGCTGGACTGGATTAGCAAGCAAGAAAAGAAGGCAGAAAGGGGAAACAGCCCTGCATGTACTTTGTATCTCTGGTTGCTAACAACTATAGCAGGTTTCTTGTGTCATGGTTTGTCTAGCCCTGGCACCTTCCTAGGCTAATTGGGACTTTTCTTCCCTGGAGCTTCTTATTAGGCTGACCCAAAGGCAACTGTCCCAGAAACGTCCTTCTATGAGCATTCACAGTCTTCGTTACAATGGCTTGTTTATATGACTGTGCCAGCGTGCGGGGTATGAGGGAAGAGACATCGCGACAGGATCCCCAGAAACTCAAACTGGATAGAATTTACAGTATGAATTCAATAAGTATCCACTGTATAAATTGATTAGTAAGATGAATTCTATTTGACCTTTAAGAATAAACTAAATAAATCAAGAAGCCCTATTGAGAAGCTCATTGCAACAAGGAACAACATAGAATACAAAAATCTAATTGTGTTAACTACTTAACTCAAGCTGCAATCATTAAAAATCAGAAAAATGCTGTAGTAATACAATTTTTTCTTAGCTTATTGTTTATAAAAGTTTTACCACTATGGGAGTTTTCAATATAATATCCAGCAGGTCAGCCTAAGTAAACCATTAAAAATTTCAAAAATCTCATATTTGATCATGGTAAATATATACGTTCAAAAAGACCTTTTAGATCAGTTGACAGAAATTTGAAGTTCTTTGCCATAGTTATATTATTTTATTAAGTACTGACTTATTATTTTTGTAAGTATTTTTCCAAAATTAAGTATATTAAAAAATGAGAAAAACGTGAGACATAACTTTCATTATGTTTGGTCAAGCTTGTGTAAATGTCCCTTGTATGGTCCCATAGCTGGGAATTTCCCTTTGGAAATAACAGTAAGAAGTTAATGTGTGTTTGCCAGTGCGTGGCTTTCTGCAGAACTCGCATCCCACACACACTTTACATCTCCTGAGGGTGCAGAAAACCTTAGCATTCAAGATGAATAGCCATTTTGTCTTAGTATTTGGTGATAGAAAAGTAAAGGGAAAAAAGAATCTTGTAACAATAAGAAAAAAAATCTTATTCATCGGAACAAGAGCTCTGAGACTTGACCAGTGATCTATAGTACCGTTAGAATGGAAACAAATAAAACTGTCTTTATAATGGAGCATATCAAACCCCGAAAAAGAGAATATGGTTTTATAAGTCACATTTATTTCCTTTTATAATTGCTATATTTAACATTATTTTTATATGGTAATATAGTTTCAACTATATGTTTAAACTATTTTTAGTTTTAACTATTATGTTTAAAACAAAAATTAAAAAGCAATCTTGCAACCTATATTTAGATATTTGTTAGACATTCTAAAGTTCATTTTAAAAGGTTCACAACCTCACATATGAGCATTTATTTGTAGTAACTCTGAGTTTTTTGTGACAAAACCTTGAAATTGTTTCTTAATATATTTTGACATGTTTATATTTCTTTTTCATGGAAGATATACTTTAGGCAAATAGTATAATGTGCTTACAAAGTAATAATCTATGTTCATAAAACAATAGAAGTACATATTGTTAAACAACTCTGTCCATTCTTTAATGAACTCTGTATTAATATTGTATTTCAATGATTAGTGTTAGCTATTTCCTCTTCTTTCCTGATATATATCAAAACTTAAGATTTGGCACAGTTCAATCAAAATAGTTGCTACCAATTTTGACATGTCTTTCATCACCTAAACTTTGTTTTTCAAAATCCATGCAGCATATAAAAATGTAATTGCCTTATTTGAATAGCTTGATATATGACTGACTAGATCCTTTTAAGAATTGGAAGGTAAAATTAGTGTCAATCCTTCCTAAAGGATGCATACTGAAATCAGATACAGATATAATATTATTTTATATGAATAA
The DNA here is from genome assembly GCA_004027295.1 of Dolichotis patagonum. Taxonomy (NCBI): domain Eukaryota; kingdom Metazoa; phylum Chordata; class Mammalia; order Rodentia; family Caviidae; genus Dolichotis; species Dolichotis patagonum. The sequence continues at coordinate 18,707 of PVJX010029567.1, read as the reverse complement.
AACTACATATTCTAAATGTATGATTGAAAGTTTTAAAAGTATTTGAAATTTTAAGTAAATTATCTTTCCTCTCAAGAAACCATTATATAGTGAACAGAAAATCTATGATGATTTTTATTGTATTTGTGTCTCATTCTATATAATATAAATATGACAATTTAGAATTTAGGTAAAGAAACAAAACTTTCAAAAATACCTTGACTATCTTAAGCTTTGATCCTTTCTATTGTTTTAATGTAACAATCTCTGATTCTTTCAAGGCATTTTTTCATGTGTGTTATTCTCCAATCAAACATAAACAACAGAAATATAATATTCAATCTTCTAAACTTACATCCTCAGCACTTAATTTTGCCTCTTTTCTGTACCTTTTATGGCACCCTTGTCTGAAAAATAAAACAAAAAGATCTGTTCAAGTAAATAAATGCTGAGCACGTACATTGTTTCATTAACTATTCTATTTCCTTACTAGTTACTGTTTAACAATATAGGCAAAAACGCACAGCTTACAAGCTAAAATTATCCTGAAAATTAAACAAGGGTAAGAAATAGACATGCCGTGTATTAGTCACTAGTACATGCAGCAAAAGATAGAGAATTTACTGTTTGTTAAAAACAGATAACAGTTTGAAGTAAGGACCCCCAATCGATGTATGAAGATGTGATTTTTGAGTAAATAATTCAGTGAGGTGTTAATCTGAGATGAATATTGCAGAGGGGAAGGTTATCTGAGCAAAGGCTGAAAGTGAGGATATGGTAGAAGCATTAAGCCTATCAAATGCAGATATTTTAGGGTGAAAGGAATTATTACTTTGGGAAAAGTGGGTAGAGGAATTGCAGCATGAGAAAGTACAAAACCCAGTGGACTGTCACACAGGATTTTTTTTTATTATTTTAATAAGAACTTCTGAAATATTTTGAGCAGAAAAGTTACAGAGTCCTGCTTTTATGTTCCAATGATTATTCTAGGTTTTATGTTGGAGCACTGATAGAATAAGAGAGCACAGTAAGGCAGCTTTAGGCAACCACATGTATAGATATGCTCACCACCTATGAGATTGCAACCAAGTTCTGAAAAGTGGTCATATTCTTGGATTATTTTGATGATAGCATAAACAAGATTATCATTTTGGTTTCATTTTATATATTACAGGAAATAAAAATCAAGGTTTTTCTGAGAAACAAGCAGGACAAGGTTTTAATCAAACAAAATGGAGGAAACATTGACAGTGTAAGCAAGAGGGGTTGTGATAAGTTCACCATTGGACATATTAATTTTGAAAAGTAAAGACATAAAATTAGAAGTTGAAATTAAATGTGCAAAATTCTAGAATGATATTATATGGCTCTAGAAAAATGGGAATATGCCATATGTATTATACTTAACAGGTGAGATGAAGCATGATTTCTACCTTTCTCCTACGTTCTTCTCAAGCTATTCTTCACTATTCTTGCTTATTTTCCTTATCCTTTTAGATCACTAGAGTTCTTCTTGTTTCTATGTTTAAAGATCAATATTATCTCCTAGTATAAGCTAGGGGGCTGCATTTCCACATCTAGACACACTGTTCTTCTAAGAGCCTTCTCTTTCTTCCAGTTTAATACCCCTCCAGGATTTTCTTCCACTTTCTCTACTGCTCAGTATTAGTTTCTGCTGACGCTTCCTGTTTCACCATCAGCTAATTATTGACATTTTTTCTTCAGGGATCTATTTGGAGCTATTTTTTCCTCACCTAATGTGCTCCTGTGTAACAATATTTGCAATCAGGATTTTTCACTAATTTAAAAAGTACAGTTTTTGTTATAAGGAATCAATGATGATATTGAACTCAATAAATAAGCTGCTGAAAGAGACAATGGAAACTTGGCACACAGAACTTACAGACAGTGAATGGACTTGAACTTAGAAATCTTCAAAGACGTTTTTAAAAGAATATATTCAAAGTTTTAATAAAGTTTAGCAGGCCTCTTATTGGCTGCCTTCTGCCTAAATGCTCCATTACTATCTCTTCCAAACCTGCTCTTCCCCTGTTCTCTGCACCTCATGTTGGATTGCTTTCAGCTCTTCAAAGTGCTGTACTCATTAGTTGTGTTTGTGATAAATATCACACAAATAAACTGTAATGCACTTCATCAGTTTTACTTGTCTTTCTTTGTGAAAATGATCCTGTAATCTTGCCTCTGCTACCTTATAGTCGAGCGCTGAGATCTCATTGGTTAAATTCCACTTCCCTAGAACACTAAATGAGGTTTTCTAAATTCTAATTGCTTATTTTCCCATATACATTCTTAAAGTCTAGACCATACCTATTGTATTTACCATTCTATCATCACTGATTAAAATTATAATAGATACTAAATGTTTGTTGAATAAATATGCACTCTGGGGAAAATATTTTAATTAATGTGATATGAACTATCACTTTTAAGGAAGATTTATTCACATTTTAAACTATATAGATATTTTAAATATATATCTATCTCAGTATAAGTGTTTTTTAAAGACTATTAGATATTTGCAATCTCCCAATAGGCTTGTCTATTTAGAAAAAAAAAGAGTGCATTAATGAATTAATGAGCATTTTATTCTGCTCAATATTTTTACTATTTATGTCTACCAATGTGCATTTATTTCAATCAGGTTAGGGAAAAACGGTTAAACCACATCCTTATCTTTGTAGTAACAGTAGCAATAGTAACAGTAGAATTATACTGAGTTACATACACATAGAAAGAGTCTGACTGCTTCAAATTGTTTAAATTATATGATCCTCATATAACACTGGGCTGAATCATCATCTCAGACATTTGAAGAAACTGAGATAAAGAAGTAAGTACTATGACTCACCAGACTGAGATAGTAAGTGTAAAAGTAGAGATTTGAATCGACACAGTTGATTCCATGGCTCCTTGTCATAATGCACAGTAGGTCCTGAAAAAGTGATACAGGAAACTGACAAGGTCACAGTATGAGTTGTTTCTTTAATTAAACTGGATCTACCGAGCACAGTGGTGTGTGCCTTTAACCTCAGTGTTTCACAGGTTGAACCAGGAGACTTATGAGTTTGAGCTCTACCTGAGCAACAAAGGTAGGTAAAGAGACCCTGCCTCAATATAAAGATATGAAATAGACAAGAGGAATAGCTCAGTGTGAAGGCCCTGGGGTCAGTGCCCAGTTTAAAAAACAAAACAAAACAGGATAAGGTTGCATCTTATCCTGAGATAAAAGTGGGTAGCCTATTGAGAAGCTAAGATGACTCACTCATTAAGACACGAAAGGCACATCTGAAAGTTCACAGACCTCTGCAGGTTCCATCTCTTTTCCCATAGCCTTGGTGGGAAAATCCGAAACTACTACATTAACCTACAGGGGACAAGAAATAAATCACTGCTTCAAATTAAGGAAAAATCACATGTGATGATTGGTATTGCCTGTGTCACTATCAGACGCCTGGGCTAGCTTGATATTGACTGAGCCCAATAGAATATTTCATAAAATTGAACGAGTTAATGAATGCTGTCTTGGTATGACATTGTCTGGCAAAAGGAACAAATTAATGAACACTTTTAGATTCTAGTGATTCCCAAATGAACACGACTAAGTTTAGCTAAGTTGTTACTTGTAAAACGGTAATACCAAACCATGATTCTACAGCCTACCTTTTTAGTCAAATTAAAACCAAAATTTAAAAAGAACTGCAGGTACACAGACACCTTCTGGGGCAGAAATGTCAGTTACAACTCTTGGTCTGTACCTGCTGTAATGGGGCAGCCAGGATCAGTGACCACCTTAAACATCGAAATCTCAGAATGTATTGGGAAAAAAAAATTTAGAAGAGTTACATTGTTAAGTGCCCTTTATTTAAAAAAATTCAGCAAGATAAAATGAAAACAAAAAGAATATGTGGAATCTGCATTCCAGGAATGTGCTGTAATTGATTAGAAAATGTTCAGCGTGTATCATGGAGTAAGGAGATTGGACCACACTAAAATCAGATGAAGAAAGGTGGAGGATCCACAAACTGATATTTCTATACGATCTACCTACATAGATATTAGTGCCCCAAATGTAGATTTGATCAAGTCAAATGTTAGAGTTGGAATCACAAGTTCAAAAAAAAAACTGTGAAAAATGTACCCTGCTGTATACACTTGCTTCCAAATTATAAAGGAAAACTATGCACTTTATTAGTTCATTATTATTAGTCTATTCTGCTTTTTTCCCATTGAGCACCCTTTCATAGTTGTGTGGTCCCTTTGGTCTTTCTTTTTCAAACCTAAACCCAGAATGGTGTTGCAAATTAATTACAACTATATAAATCTTGTCCTTTGTCTTTCCTCTAATATACTTACAATTTATTTAAATTTCTTTTTCATATCTGGCAACCTTTTGAAGAACACCACTCCCCTTCTGTTAAAAATGTTTTCCTCCTATCATCTTCCACTGCTTCCAATGCTTAAACTTGTTCCTGAAATTGAACGCTATTTTCGTGCTATATATTGAGCTTTCTGGAGTCAAGAAATTGTATTATATTCATATTATTTCTCTAAATTTTAATATATCATTCCTTTAATTGTTATTACTGCTATGTGTTCTCATCACTCAGGGTTCTACTTATTCTTATTGCTGTTGATGTTTGTGTGCTTTCCCATTAGTAATGAGAGTAATTTTACAATCACTAATCTACTGAAATTTAGTGAAATGCAAAGTTCAAGTCAAAAACTGAGAGTAAACGCATGCCTCATTTGCCTTATTGTTTCTGAGGCTTAGCTTAGATGATGTAAAAATACACAGTAAATACCTTCTGTGTAGAATGGTAGGATTACATAGCAGATGTATGTCTTTTTTTAGCTTTGCATGGCCAAGAGATCATTAGCTATGAAAAGAAAAACAAAAACAATGTCTTTCAGTCATTTCCTCTCAATACAAGGGTCTATGATGTTCTAATCTATTTCACTGCAAGGAAACACAGCATGGCAGACATCTTAAAAAATTTGCAATCTTACATGTCTGTGACACATAATGAATATATTTAGCATGGACAATTGGTACATGTACATATCATATCTTAATCTCCTGTACTTCTTCCCCACTGGTTTCTTCTCTCTCTCCCATCTTTAGATCCTTTATCATTTTATAACTTGTCTTTGAGTATCCATTTACTGAAAAACAGATTATTGGTATATTTAACTTCTATTTCTTAAGAGATACTGACTTTTTTATTGAAGAAGATAAAATAATTAATATAACATTTATAGACTTGGAAGTCAATTCATCTCTAGCAATTTGAAAACTTAAACCCCCTTTTTCTCTATATTTTTATTCATGAACTATATAGGAAAGGTTAAATTGCATAGTAGTCTACTATAAATTTTGCCTAGAAAAATTTGAATAATTATGAATCTTGGAAACATCAGTATCTTGATGAAATATAATTTTGCATATTTAGAACAATAAAAACTACCATTTTCACACAAAGTGTTTATTATAATTTTAATTCATGAATTTTACCATCTGTACAAGTCTAAAGAATTGAATTCAGATTTTCACTTTACTAATTAAGTAAAATTGTGGTTATATTTTGTAATGGAAAACACATATTAACATAGATCTGTTAAATTAAAGTCTGTGTACAATCACATGCTGCTTTCACTAATTTGTGTTTCCTTTAATAACCTGTTAAGGTTTTCCCATTTTGAATTTGTGCTAGTAACAATTAATAAAATTGTATTTTTTTATTTTAAAAAGAATAAAACAAAAGAACAAAGCAAATCAGAACAGAACAACATAAGCAACACAGCACTTTACAATAAGACAACCAGACATTAACAGTAGCTATCAAAATATCTCTTTCTCTGCTATAGTTGAGCATAGCTTCAAATACAATAATATCAAACATAACAAAATAGTATAAAACCATTCAAAAGAATGAAGGAATCACAGGACATTCTGAACCAATTAATAGAGATTGATCAATGTCTACTATATTATCTCATTTTCAATAAAAATTTCATTTATACTATCACATATACTAAAATCCCAATAAGACACAACATGATAGAATTGGTGGTAATAGCAGAGTAGAAGCATGGTAGGACTTCTAAGGAAGACAATATTAAATCACCAATGGCTGCCATAATGTTTTGTTTTCTTCAAAACAGCTGTTCATACCATCACACATAATAAAGTCAAACAAAACAGAATAAAACCATTCCAGCTGATGAATGAAAACATTGAAAGGCTTCAAAACAATGAAATGAGGAATCATGATTACCATAAAATCTTATATGCTCTTACAAAATCTGGTACTAGGGATTCTATACGGTATTTACACATGTGAGTTTCATTTATTTCACTTATGAGTATGGTCTCAAGTTGTGTCCATTTATTTATACATATCTCAATGTGATCATTCTTTAGAGCTGAGTAGTACTCCATTGTATAAAAATGCCACAACTTCTTTATCCATTCCTCAGTGGATGGGCACTTAGGTTATTTCCAAGATCTGGCTATTACAAATTGTGCTGCTATAAACATGGGTGCACATATATCACTGTGGTATGATGTTTTCAGTTCTTCTGGGAATATGCCTAGAAGCGGAATAGCTGAGTCAAATGGGACTTCCAAACACAGCTTTTTCAGGAATCTCGAGACAGACCTTCACAGTAGTTGCACAGTAGTTTTTGTGGGAGTCTATACTCCCACCAACAGTGCAGAACAGTTCCTTTTTTCCCACCATCTCACCAGCATTTATTGTTAGTAGTTTTTTCTATCCTGGCCATTCTTTCTGGGGTGAGATGGAATCTCATTGTGGTTTTAATTTGCATTTCTTTCATGACTAATGAAGATGAACATTTTTAATGTATTTATTTGCCATTTGTATTTCTTCTTCTGAGAACTGTGTATTCATTTCAGATGCCCATTTTTGGATTGGGCCTTTGAATTTCGAGGGTCTGATTTTTTTTTAATTCTTTATAAGTTCTAGGCAGAAGTCCTTTTTCTGAGGGACATTCCATAAAGGTTTTTCTTTCCCAATTTGTGGGTTTTCTTTTTACTCTGCTGGAAATCTCTTTTGACATGCAGAAACTCTTTAATAATGTTTAGTCCCAGTTATTGATTCTGGGAAGTATTTCCCATATGATTTGATTCTTGTTCATGAATTCTCTACCTACCCCTATATCTTTAAGATTTTTATCGACTTTGTCTTCCAACAGATTTAGTGTTTGTGTTTTAATATTTAGATCTTTCATCCATTTAGAGTTTAGTTTAGTACATGGTTATAGGCATGGGTCTAGTTTTAATCTTCTGCATATGGATAGCAAATTTTTACAGCACCATTTGTTAAAGAGACTGTCATTCTTCCAGCGAGCATGTTTGGCCCCTTGATCAAAGATAAGGTGGTTGACTGAGTTTGTGGTTGTGGTTGTATCTTCCAATCTATTCCATTGAGCTACAGGTCTGCTTTTATTCCAGTACTATGTTGATTTTATTATTGTAGCTTTGTAGTATAATTTCAAGTCAGGGATTGTGATGCTTCCTGCCTTGCCTTTGCTGCTTAAAATTGCCTTTGCTATTCTAGGTCTCTTCTGGTTCCAGATGAATTTTAGGAGTGACTTCTCTAGATCTATGAGGTATGTTAGTGGTATTTTGATTGGAATTGTGTTGAATCTGTATCGTAATTTAGGGAGAATGGCCATTTTCTCAAGGTTTGTTTTTCCTACCCATGAACAAGGGATGTCTTTTCATTTTCTGAGGTCCTCTTCGATTTCCTTTTTCAAGGTATTATAATTTTCCTTGTATACTTCTTTTACTTCTTTAATGAGATTAATTCCTAAGTATTCCATTTTCTTTGGATGCTAGTGTGAAGGGCATGGCTTCTCTTATTACTCTCTCAGTATTTGTGTTTTTAGTGTATAGGAATGCTATTCATTTTTGATTATTGACCATGTATCCAACTACATTGCTGAATTTATTTATTATATGTAGGAGTTTTTCAATTGAATTTTGGGAGTCTTCTGTGTGAAGTATCATGTCATTTGCAAATAATGATAATTTAACTTTTTCTTTTTCTATCTTTACTCCTTTGATTTCTCTTTCCTGTCTTATTGCTCTGGCTAGTATTTCCAGTACTATGTTGAATAGCAGTGGTGATAATGGACATCCTTGTCTTGTGCCTGATTTTAAGGTAAAGTCTTTCAGTTTTTGACCATTTAATATGATGCTGGCTGTTCGTTTGTCACAGATGGCCTTTATCATATTGAGATAAGGACCATCTATTCCAAATCTCTGTAAGGTTCTTATCATGAATGAGTGTTGGACCTTATCAAAAGCTTTTTCTGCATCTATAGAGATGATCATGTGGTTCTTACATTTTGCTCTATTGATATGGTGGATTACATTTATTGACTTATCTACATTGAACCATCCCTGAATTCCTGGGATGAATCCTACTTGCTAGTGTTGTATAATCTTCTTGATGATTTGCTGCATCCTGTTTGCAAATATTTTATTGAGAATTTTTGCATCTATGTTCATTAGGGAGATTGGCCTATAGTTCTCTTTTTTTAGTTGAGTCTTTCTCAGGTTTTAGTACTGGAGTAATATTTGCTTCCAGGAATGACTTAGGAAGAATTGCTTCCCTTTCAATTTCATTGAAGAGTTTGAGGAGTGTTGTAATTAAGTCTTCTTTGTATTTCTTGTAGAATTCTGCAGTGAATCCATCTGGGCCTGTGCTCATCTTTGTTGGCAAGGACATAATTACATTTTCAATTTCATTGATAGAAATTGGGTTATTCAGCAGTTTTACATCTTCTTGATCCAGCTTTGGTAGTTCATATGTATCTAGGAATCTGTCTATTTCTTCTGTTTTATCGAACTTATGAGAGTAGAGGTTTTTGGAATAGGTGGTGATTATCTTCTTTATTTCCACTGAGTCTGTAGTAATTTCAACTTTTTCATTCCTTATTGCATGAATTTGAGTTTTTTCTTTCCTTTTTTAAATAAGGTTGGCTAGGGAGTAATCAATTTTTATTTATTCTTTCCAAGAACAAACTCTTTGATTCATTGATTCTTTGAATTGTTTTCTTAGACTCTATTGCATTAATTTTCACTCTGATCTTTATAATTTCCTTCCTTTGTTTGGCTTTGGGCTTGATTTGCTCTTCTTTTCTAGATGTTTGAGTTGTAGCATCAGGTTGTTTATTTGTGTTCATTCTGTCTTCCTGATGTGGGAACTAGTTCAATAAAGTTTCCTCTGAGCACTGCTTTCATTGCATCCCACAAATTCTGTAAAGTTGTGTTTGTATTTTCATTTGCTTGTAGATATTGTTTAATGTCTTCTTTAATTTCCTCCATGACACACTGATTGCTCAATATTGTATTACTCAGTTTTATGTGTTTCTGATGTTTTTGCAGTTGCTCCTATCATTAATTTTTAGTTTCCTGGCACTATGATCCAATCACATGCATGGGATAATTTCGATTATTTTGCATTTACTTAAATATGTTCTGTGGGCTGGTATATGGTCTATTTTAGGGAATGTCCCATCTACTGCTGAGAAGAATGTACATTCTGATGTTGTTGGATGGAAATATATACATCTATCAAGTCCATTTGTTCACAGGTGTGATTCAGTTTTGTTATTTTTTGCTGATTTTCTGTCTAGTTCCGTTCCCTTGTGTCAATTGTATGTTGAAATCTCCTGTTATAATTGTGTTATTGCTTATTTGACTTTTCATTTCTGTTAATATTGCTTTATATAGCTGGATGCTCTGGAATTTGTTGCATATATATTTAAGATTGTTATCTCTTCTTCTTGAAGTTTTCCCCTAACTAGTATGTAGTGACTTCTTTATCACTTTGGATCATTCTTGGTTTGAAGTTCACATTGTCTGCAAACAGGATAGTTACTCCCACTTTTTTTTTTTTTTTGGTTTCCTGTTGCATGAAGTATTGTTTTCCATCTTTTGACTTTCATTCCATGAGTTTTTCTTTGAGGTTATATGGGTTTCTTGTAGACAGCACATGGTTGGATATTGTTTCTTGATCCATTCTGTCAGTCTGTTTCTTTTGATTGGTGAGTAGAGGACATTTACATTAATGGTTAAAACAATTATATATTGGTTTACTGTTGACATGTTATCTTTCTGCTGTTGTATCTTTTGCTTTCCATTCTGTTTAATTGTCTACCTTGCTTGGTGGTTTTATCATGTATCTATCTAGAATGTCTTTCAGTATTCTTTGTAGGGGTGGTTTGGTGGTCATGAAGTTTTTCAGTTGTTCTTTGTCATTGAAGTATCTCATTTCTCCATGAATTTTGAAGGACAGTTTTTTAGGGTACATCAGTCTGGGTTGGAAGTGGTTTTCCTTGAGCATCTGAAATACTTCATTCCATGCTCTTCTTGACTTCATTGTTTGCATTGAGAAGTCTGCTGTGATTCTGATAGGTTTTACTTTATAGGTGATCTGTCTTTTCTAACAGCTTTCAATATTATGTTCTTATGATGGATTTCTGGGATGGTGATTTTTATGTGTCTGGGTGTAGTTTTATTTTGGTTATGGATATTTGGAATTCTATATGCTTCAATAAACCAAGTGTCAGTTTCCATTCTCATGTTTGTGAAGTTTTCAGCTATTACTTCTGTAAATATCCTCTTGTTATCATTTTGGCTGTCCCCTTCTTTTTCATTTATCCCTATTAATCTTATGTTATTTTTCTTTGCATCATCTTTCAACTGTTGAATTGTTGTTTTCTGATCCTTTGTTATTTTTAAAAGATCTTTCCATTCCTGTTCACTAGCTGCAATCTTATCTTCGAGGTCTGAAATTCTATTATCACTTTTGTTGAGGCAGTTTTGACAGCTTTCAATAGAATTTTTGATTTCCTGTATATCTCCTTGAATTTGCTTTATGTATTGTTTGTTTCTTATAGTGTTTATTTAGGGATTCTATCTGTTTGCTTTGTTCCTCTAATTTTTTAGCTGTGTCTTCACTAGATGTGTTCCCTATTTCTTTCACTACTTTTGTCATTTCTTCTTTTAGTTGGGCAATTATTTCTGATTTCAATTTCTCCATAGCTTCCCCTAGTTGCTTCTTTATTTCAGTTCATATCATTTCAGTCATTTCTGGTGTATGGCTTCTATTTTCTTCTATGTACATGGCTCCTAATCTTTCTTGGGATGGGCTGGAGATTTGAGCCTGCCTTTTGGTCTTTCTTGTTGTCATTTTTCTATATTAAAGGTATTAAAGACTGAGAGATGCAGATCAAATGATAAAGTGTTGTCTATCTGTAGTATGAATAAGTCTAGAATTCTAATGTACCACCTCTATGCTGCAGTTACCTTCACAATGTATACTGAACATTTTCCAATAGACTGTATTTTACATGATTTTATCACACCAAAAATAAGTAATGGTATGATATAAGTACATTTATTGGCAACACCAAATAGGTAGTGATATGAGATGAATACATTCAGTCTCACTGGTATGATAATTATTTTAGTATATAAAAGAATACTAAAATTGCATGGTGCATATATTAAAGAGAAGAAAAGAGAAAAGAAAGAAGAAATAAAGGAAGTATAAATATAAGAAAGAAGAAGAAAGGAAGGGAAGCTCATTTATTGCTTTGAAATGCTTACTTTATTGCTAAGAAACAAGTTTATTGTTTCTTTTTAACAGGATGGTTTTTAAATATATTAAAGAATTTAATATCAAAAATAAGACAAAAAATTTGAAAGCAAACATATGTATAAATAATTTTATAACTACAATGTGTGAAATGGCTCTCTAATGAAGCAGTCAGTGATTTGAAATATAGATAGTTGTATTTTGATATATAAAGTTACTATGTTTAATATGATTAAATTACCATACAGTATGATAAAAAACACCTAAATTTGAAAATATTTGCAATATTTTTAAATGAAACAATTTAATTCTATAAATATAGTAAAAAGCCTTATGAATGATACTAATTTTTTATGTCTTAATGAGAGATAATTGGTTGAAAAAATTAGGATAATTTTTAAAAGTTTAAACAATTTGAAAATTTAATAATATAGTGATAAACATATTAAGAGAGTAAATTAAGGTCACTTCTGATTTAGTGATTCTAGTTAGAAATTTCATTAAATGTTATTACTAAGTCTTTGGAAGAAACATTTGTACCTATCTTTATTCAAGTTAATGATGAAATAAAATATTGGCAATCAAAAAGACTAAATGCATACAATTTACTTATAAGAATTTTTCTAAGTAATCCAGGCAATAAAGAAAATATACCTAGAATGACATTAATCATAAAAGCAGAATGAAAAAAGTCAAAATATGAAAAATATATTATAAAACATAATACAGATAAATTATTAGAGGAGTGTGCATTTAAAAATACTGCAATAATAGAAATGTACATATGGGGTCATAGAGTAATATTATACTGTAACCTTTATAGGTTTATATACAGAAAGTCATATTCTCCTCTGAGCTCTCCTCTTTTATGATCTCATATTTTTTCCAGTTAATTAATGAAAGTCATGAAAATGTAAGTGAAAAATAACCAACACTTGATGGTAAAGAATTTGCCATAAGAAAATAATTCTTAAAATAAAATACACTAAACCTGCACATACACATGTATACAGACCAACAATATTTCCTGAGCAAGAATTACATTTTACCAGTGTTAGTCATGTCCTCCTTAATGAGAGCTGTCATTCTGTGTAATGAAATGAGACTTAGTAAATAATATTGTTGTTGACCTTAGTTTTTAAAAAATTAATGCAGTAGCGAATGTTTCTTTAAAACAGTCCAAATAAAGTATTTCATATTTTATTCTATGCTTTTTACATTAATGAAAAAGCAATAATTAATCAAAAAACAAGGTCAAATTTACCATGATTAATGTATTAAGAGCAAAACACAGAACATTTCAGAAATAATATGCTATAATACACGGAAAAATTATTTAAATTTGATTGATAAAAATCATTTTATAGTATAGAATTTGAAGTTTGCTAAATATTTAATTTGCTTCATTTTATTTTATTATTTTAAAAATTTTTATTTTAGTAAAACAAAATTTCAAAGCAAGATAATAGAATAGCAATAGTTAATACATTGTGTATTGTTACCTTTACATTAGTTACACAGCGGACAATATATAAGCATTTAATTGTCCTAACAATATTATCACAAACTTTTCTTTTCAATGAACTAAGACAAATTATCTCTACTACCTTATATGTATGTAAATACACATATTAATTTTTCCTATTTTGATAATGTATCTTCTAAGGCTATTTATAAGTGCATTTAGCACATTTTATTTTCTAGATTTTTTATAAATTAAAATATAAAGTTTCAATAGATTGCCTATAAAAATTCATATATTTTGGGAATATTATTAGATTTGAATTATTTTGTAAATCTGTAAAGCATATTAAGAAAAATGTGTCAATGAACAGTTCAGTATCAATGAACAGTCTGGAAAATTTCATTAACTTGAACTTTCAATGTGATACTTTATTCTCATAAAAATTAAGGTATAAATGTCTCCTTTGATCCTTTGATAAAAGTCTTTTTATACTTACACATGAATTTTAAAATTTTTTATGAAAAACAGTAGTTTAAGAATTATTCTTTTGTCTTTCACTGTAATAAGAACGTTTTGTTTCAGAAACACAAAATGATACAGAAGGCATATTAAAATTTATGTATACATAACATAACAAAGTAATAAATGAATACTTCACTGAGTAAATTTTATTTTCCTTCCAAACTTGAACTTTTGTTCAGCTGATCTCTTCTATATTTCACTGATCATTGCCTATAAAATATTAATATCATCTCCACCTGTTCAATACATCCTCACCTGCGATCACCACATCTCACTTTTCTGGTCATCCTGAACAGATAATAAATAAAAATTTTATTGATACTTTCTGTAAAATTTCTGCTAAATCAGTTTTTGCTTTCTCACTTTCTCAATATTATTATGTTCTTGCTGATATTACCACTTTCTCAAACAAAATGAAAGAATGATTCCTGTAGTCCAGCTATTTTAGCATTCCAACAATAGCATTTTGCTGCCTTCAGGTAACCCAACAGAAGTTTCCCAAAATAATAAAGCAATAGTTTGCTTTGTGTGGGTAGACATCATTGGAATTTTTAGAAAAACAAATCATGTGACTTCTAACTTTTGAAATTTAAATTTAAAATGAAAACATCTTAGAAGAAGTTACATGATACCATTTTCATAAATTTACAAATTAGTTATCTATATTTCTAATGAAGTCATAATGGGAGAATTTTTCAATATATAGATGACTCATTTAAATATTCTACAGTCTAAATACAATTTATGGCAAAAGAGTGTTATCCTCAAGTAATATCTACAGAGTACACCAAAAACTGTGCCCATCAGGAAAAGAAAAACTTGTATAGATATTTTAATGCTAAATTTATTGAGACTTCATGAGATTTATGCAAGCCACCTTTCCCTTTACAATTACAAGAGGTGCTCAAATTGGTGGCCATTAGCTTCCAGACAGTTATTAGCAGTGTATACATGTTTTGGCAGACTCTATATGAGAGTCCTTCCTTTAGGTGTTTGTTATTTTATTTTGTCTGGTTTATACAAGAACATTAAAGAAAAAATAAAGCCTCGAAAGAAATCAAAGCTTTAGAAGACTGTTAATCTGGAAAAAGAAATGTTAAATTGTACTGGTTTTCAGTTACCTAAATTGCATTACAAACATTTAAATAATTTAAATTCATTGAAATATATAAAGTATAAAATACACTAGCAATACTTATTCCATTATTTCTGAGTTATTTTCAATGAAGTAATTTAAGGCAAATTTAAGGTAAATTTAATTTAAGGCAACCTTTATGAATAAATGTATAATGGATATTGAAATTTAAAAGTAATTTTGTTTCTTATGTGTATAGTAGTTTTAGGAAAGTTGGAAGGATGTATTAATATTATATTGTTCACTTTTCTTTTTAAATCCCTTGTCTTAAATCAAGAGTTTCAGCACAGCAATTTCCCTCCATATAGTGCTTCAAATCTCGGGTTGTAGAGTTCACTTTTCTCATTTAAAGGTGTGAATATAACTGCTATAAATGGCTTTGCCCTCTCTAGAATCATGCCACAGCTGCCTAAATTCCACCTATGGTGGTAAGTAGCTGTCTTTCTGAATCAGCTCTTATTATTGACTGTGGCGACCTCTACTTTGTATTGATTTGGCCACCATTAGATGAAGAAGACTTCCATTATCTGCTGTCTTATCCATTGCTACAAGTTTTCAAGATATTTTCTTTAATATTAGTGACAAATAATTTCACTCTCTGAAGAATCATTTAAACTGACAGAAAGTATCTCAGAATACAAATGCAGCAAGAAATGAAAGGTAAGAGTGCAAATATATTAAATGAAGATCAGTTATTTATCTAGATTGACATCTTATAGCTGAGTTATTAGTGTAATAAAAATAATGAAAAATTTGTTTGCAACAAAACTATTTAATGATGAGGATTATATTGAATTATTTAGAATAACAGCCATATCTGTACACCATGAAATCCATCTTACTGTATTATAAAGTAATTATTGATTACTATCTTTATCTTTTTAATTTATATTAGTTTGCAAAATTAAATATTTTCTGAGGTACCTGTATAGATCCCTACAACAACCACCAGCAATATAGAGAATAATTCAAGTACCTTGAGGACTTCACTCATGCTATTATCACCATTTTGTCTTTTTAATATGCCAATTAATTACAGTAGAGTCCATCATTTGAGCCTGAGTTATTTTATCAAAATCATACAACTGAGCAAGTTTTATGTCTGGCTGGGCAGTATCCTATTGAATGGCATGACACAGTTTATCTATATACAAATTAAGAGACATTAAGTCTTTTGCAGGTTTTGGCTTTTATAAATCCATTTGTATTTATGTATTTGTTAATCATAAATAATATAATTTATCCATTCAACATAAGTTCAAACATAAAGTTCTATGATAAATACCTAGAAACATTTCAATTTCCACATAATTCAGTAAATATTCTTGTATCTTTGTAAGAAATGTTCATATCCTTTTTAGAGAAATTATATTACTTGATACTTTCACTTGGCATAAACTTGCTGTGTTTCAATGGCAATGTGTGTTTCTTTGGTTAGACCTCTTTTCTAGTTTTTGGCCACATTCCTAGAGGTGCGATGCAATCATAAGTATTTATTTTACTCATGAAAGATGATAAACATTCCTTTCCTTCGTAAACATTCCTTTCCTTTGTAAACATTCCTTTCCTTTGTAAATATCTTTTCTAATTCTTCTTCTTTGTTGAATATCTGTCCAAACCTATTTACTTATTTTTTTTAATAATCTTATTTAAAGAGAAAAGCAAAACAAAACAAAACAAAAACAGAATAAAGGGTAGCAACAATACAGTATTCCAAGGAAAAAAGGAAAAGAACAACAACAAAAAAACCTAAAAAATTATTGCTTGACAAATTACATACTGACTTCTTGGAAATAGTTGTTCAATTTACAAAGTTAAAACATGTAAAGTAGACATTCAAACAGAGAGACTGTCAACAGTTCTGCTCCACAATTTGACAAAAACAGCAATATGGTCATCCATCTTACTCATGCAAATATACAGGCAATTATATCAAAAGGGTAGAATTAAACACAACAAAACAGAGCAAAGTGGATCACAAGAAAGCAATGTAAGAGACAAAAATTTCAAAACTAGACAATCGGTGATATTCACTCTCTATCATATTGACTCTTGTTTTCTTCCAAATAGTTGTCCATACTGTCACTAACAGGGAATTCACATAAAACAACCTTGTATGAAATTAATCTGAGCAGGATGAGGAGGGCATTTCAACCCTTCAAGACCAGACATGAGGGAAGCCAAGAATGGCTGTCATAGTGTCTCTCATTCTTCTCAAAACAGCTGTCCATATCTTAATGTGTGTTGAACTTAAATAAGGCAAAGCAAGCTAAAATCACTTTGAACGAAAAGTGATAGTTTTGCTGGACTTCACATCATAACATTATGGAATCAGCACTGGGTATTGTAATGTCTCTTTTTCGTAAAAGTAGTTGTTCATTTCAACATGCGTTATATAGTTGGTTCTCATTAACTATTTATAAGCTCTACACCTGCATGAGTGTCTACACGTATATCTATCATTTCTGTATTAGCAGGAAAAACAAAACAAAGCAAGATAAAACAAAACAATTCCTAGAAAAGCATGAGGCAGAAAAGTCACATAAAACCACAATACAAGGTGATCTACAATGGTTACCATGGTGTGTCAGCAGTGGATAACAACATTAATAAAAATGAAGCATTGGAGATATTATAGACTTCAAAAGCAAGTAATAATCAAACCAGAGTGGGTATCTTAGTGAATCTTATCATTTTCAGTGTAGTTGACTATACACTTAGACTTGATGCTATCCATCATAACAGATTTAAATAAAATCAGTCAATACAAAGTAGCAATCTAACAAACCAGATTCAAATAAAATCAGTCATAATAAGACAGTGTAAGTTATAAGGGGCTTCAGATTAAGCTGATAGGAAAATTAGGGATGATTACCATAATATGTCCTCTTATTTTTGGGATAGCTGACCATGTCCTCGAGTCTAGTGTAAGTAGACAAACTGGAATAGCACATAATCCATCCAAGCAGAGTGGTGAGAATAATGTAAATTTTAAATCTTGTTACCCCATTAACAGTATCCTCTGCCTTCATTTTTTAGACAATTCCTCCCCTTTCACTCCCATGGGGTGCACTGCTTGTTTTGGGTCCCACTGCCTCCCTATATAGATCATCTCAATGGACCCTATTTCCTGATCTACTCTGCCTGTGTTTCTCTCTGTTAGTATTTCAAGGCCCTCTATACTAGAGATTATAGCCAATCTTCTCTGCCTCATTTCTGCTATTCTATTTTTATGCCATTGATAGTCTATTTTTCTCTTCCACTCCACTGTCTGCCTTGTTCACTGAGGTCTCTCTGCCACTGTTCCTGAAATGCTCATATTCTTATTCTCTCTCCCTAGAATGTCCTTCAGTATTTTTTGTAGGGTTGGACTGGTGGTCACAAATTCTTCTAGCTCCTCTTTGTCATGGAAGCATCTTGCTTCTCCATTAATTTCTAGAGAGAGTTTTGCAGGATACATCAATCTGGGCTGGAGATTGTTCTCCTTCAGCACTTGAATTACTTTACTCCAAGCTCTTCTTGACCTGATGGTCTGTGTGGAGAAGTCTGCCGTGATTTTGATGGGTTTTCCTTAATAGGTGATCTGTTTCTTTTCTGTGATGGCTTTTAATATTCTGTTCTTATATTGAATTTCTGGGATCTTGATTATTATGTGTCTGGGTGTAGCTCTGTTTGGGTTGTAGGTGGCTGGAGTTCTGTATGCTTCATACCTCTGCATGTCATTTCTTTTTTCTATGCTTGGGAAATTTTCCTTCATAATTGCTGTGAATAGCCTTTGTAATTCCTCTGGTTTGATTCCTGCTTCTTCATTCACATACTTTATTCTTAAGTTATAGATCCTCTTGTCATCTTCCAGTCTTTGTATCTTTACTGCCTGCTCCCTTGTTATTTTTAAGAGATCTTCCCTTTCATGACCCCACATTGCAAGCCTGTGTTCAATTTTTGATAGTCT
>PVJX010029566.1:0-22808 GCA_004027295.1 Dolichotis patagonum | reverse complement strand
CATGAGGGCAAGAGACAGAGGCTGGGGTTTCTGGTGTGGAAAAGGGAATTGTTGGGGTAATGGGACAGCAGCTGAGGGAAACTTAGGAGGGGAAATGCAGAACAGAGGCTTGGGGTTCTCTGGAGCTGTACGTCAGTGATAGAACCAAAGAACATGACCCTAGTGCCCACATCTGCATGCTGTGCATGTATATGTGTATGTGTGTGTGTGTGTGTGTGTGTGGTCAGTCTAAAACCATTTGGGACTATGAGTAGCCCAACAGTGTCCTGAAGGCAGGAGAGGTGGTTGGGTAGCTTTGGGAATGGGGACTGGAACTCTTGTATCCCAAAGAGCTTGGCTCTTGGGTCTTCTTCCCCAGTATGCATTTTTTCAACAAATGTTCCTTGTGTGCCTACCACATGTCAGGATATATTTTAGAAGCTGGGATACATCAGTGATTAGATCTGACAGAAGCCCTCATGAAGCTACAAGTTGAGTGTGGAGAGACAATCACCAATCAGTTATGTAGGGTGTTGAAATCAGAAATGCTATGGAGACAAGGATGGGAAGAACAGTGAGTGCCACAGTGCAGTAGGAAGTAATAGGCACAGGTCTTGGTGAAGCTCAGTGAGAAGGTAATGAGAGACCTATGAGGAAATACCTGCAGGATAAAATGGAGAGTCAAATGTTTAGGTGGTGAAAAAGCCCCTCAGGCAGAAAGTGTGGCAAGTACAAAGCCCTGAGGCAGCAAAGTATCTAGTGTGCTGCAGGAAAAGCAAGGTGGCCTGCATGGCTCAAGGCAGTAGGCAAGGGGAAAGCTATAGGAGAGGAGGCCAGAGAAGTAATGGTAGAAGGTGTTGTGGGGTGAAGGGCGTATCCTGTACTGCTAAGGTAAGGGACTGTGGAAAGGACAGTGCTTTTTACCGAGTGAGATAGGAGCTCTTGCAGGGTGGAATGACAGGACCTTACTGTTGTAACAGCTCCTCTCACTGTTATGTGGAGAATAGGTTTTGACAGTCAAGATGTAAGCCAGAGGACAGTGAGGAGGCCTGGGGGGAATCTTGGTAAAACAGGAAGGGGATTTAGCCTGGGTGAGTGTGGAGAAATATTCAGCAGGGCCCACCATTGCCACGTTCCTATGTTTGCCTGGCTCTCAATAGGGCTCCTCAGGGTGGAGTGAAAGGCCCTATCTAACTAGAAAACATGAGTCCATTCCAGGAGTTCTGGTCCATCAGGACTCTGGCCTCTATGCTTAAAGGCTACATCTGATGATGCTCTATGGGAAGCTGCTTGTGTCCACGATGTGGGCCTTGACACTTTGTGAGCAAGCACTTTACAAGAGAAATAGCACCTTCAGTCCTTGTCCTTGCAATAGTGGCAGTGTAGTTGAAGACCCTAAAGAGACACAAGGACAGGCCAGCTAAGGAAGAGCCTGTCCCCAGCCCTGGGTCAGCTGCTATAAAGAGGACATGGAGGCAAAAGGATTTTAGAGGTGACTTAGAACACAGGAAAACTTTCTGGATGAGCGGCTTTGGGACACACTGATCAACTTACACATGCCCAGAAGCACACAGTAATATCCATGTGCCCATCACCACATGTGCATAAAAGTTGACATGGACATTCACAACTACACAGTGTGCTTATACTGACACTCATGTGTCATGCTCACTATGACATAGACATGCACTACATTGCCTTGTTCCCCATACATTCTTTAGTTCCACCTTCATCTTCCAGGAGCCCCCTTCTCACCATCCCCACAACAACCAAGCCACACTCCTCAAATTCACTGTGTGTTTTCATATTCTGGACTTCAGCTTTTGTTTAGGTTCTCTCTACCAGCAATGGTCTTCTTCTCTGTCCACACTTGATGCCCTCCTGATGTGGCACTGAGCACATTGAATGGTTATTATCTGTATATGGCCCTTTACCCTTTGCACTGGGAAATCCCTGGGGCTTGTCTGACTTGTCCCATAGACCAGAGCCTGTCATATACTAAGTGCTCAATAAATTGTGGAATGAAATTCAGACCTTTAAGGAGTAGAGGGTCCAAGGGCTGAAGGAAAGACAGACTCAAGGTAAGGTGGCCTGAGCAGCCTGTGCTTCATTCTCTAAGTGGTGGCAGTGATTGTACCCCTGGAAACTGCCTGGAGCCCCTACTGTAGCTCTGCAATGCCTGGGTGTTGGCCTCCCTCTCTCTCCAGACCTGGGGGAACTTCTTGGAGCTAATGGTGGGGCTCTGGAGAGGAGACAGGGAGAATGAACAGATTAATCTAGGGATTAATTGAGGGACATGTCAGCCAGGCTGCACATGCTATCGGCAGTGGTTCTAATGGCTTAATCAGATTACAGGCTTTGGCACATGGTGGATCCCAGCAGTGCCCAACTCAGCCTCTGGGGAGATTCAGTGCCAGAGTTCTCCAGAATGGAGCCCATGCCCTGTGATCAGAACCCACTCTGAAACCCAGCATGTTGAGCCTTCACTATGGAGACCTTCTTTCTGCCTAGCCAGTCAAGCAGAGGCCAGGTCCACTGAATGAGCTCACTTGAAGGTCATGGAGTGTGCAGTGGAGACGAAAACAGGTTCAAAGCTCAACTCCAGCACTTTAGCTCTGTAGCGAAGGGCAAGTCATGAGGCCTCCCTGAATCTCATTTTTCTCATTTGTAAAAGGGAACAGTAACACCACCCTTGAAGCAGTGGTAAGATTGAAAAATGTGTTGAGTGAAAGTGCTTTATAAGTGTTTCTTGTTGCTGGTGGAGTCAGTCAACCCTTTCTTCTGGCTGGGGCCAGAGGTGAAGAACTCAGAAAAAAAAGGAAAAACAACAGTGGTGGCAATAACTAGCAGCCATTTCGACAACCACTCTGTGTGTGGCACTTGAAAATGAAGGAAGTGCTTTCTATTATTCTGGGAGCTTATTTCACACTGAAGGCAGCTCCAGTAGCAGGCAGATTTGGGTGAACAGTAGATGAAGATAAGTAAGCAAGGGGATGGAAGAAGGGGTTGATCTTGGACTATGACCTGAGCTGTGCCTACATAGGGAATCCTGTCCACTCCAATGCTTGCAGGATCGGTAGGTACTAAATAAGCTGGGAGCCTCCAGACTGAGTTGCAGGCCCCCAGACTTCCAGAGTCAGAGGAAGTACTCCGGTTGCTCCTTCTCTTTCCTGCAGAGGCTATGCCAGGCTGAGCTGGACTACGGTCCTGGGCTCAATGAAAGTAAGACCTCTGGCGTTAGTACCCCATGATTCTGAGGCCCAAGAACCTCAGGCCCCAAGGCTGGGGCTGGGTACAGCCTGAGCTGTACCCCCACCAGCCTCCATGTAGGTGGGACAGGGCTCTGACTATCCTGGGAGCAGGCAGTAGGCAGTCTGGCCAAAAGAGCAGCCCATGCATGGGCCCACTTCTACCCTCAGATAGGGCACCTGTGGAGGTAAGGCTTCAAGGTTGAGAGAGGCTGTTTGCTAAGACTCCCTTCTAGCTCACTTCTCAGTTTCAGACATTTTGGACCCCTCCCCAAATAAAAGCAAGCAGGAGGCAGAGGCATTGAAGTGGCTGCTGACAAGTTGGAACAACTTAACAAATTACTTCTAATAAACTACTTGAGGGAAGAGGAGAGGAAACCAGAAGCCAGCCTGCTCCCAAAACAGCACCTCTGTCTGGGTCCATCCGTGCAGTGCATGGGCTGCTCTTTAGGCAAGACTGCCTACCTGCCTACACTCTGAGCCCTTCCCTCCAGGTTTACTCCAGGCTCAGGGAGGAATTGGTGGCTGGGTGGGTACAGGCAGTTAGGGTGGCTGCTGATGGACAGAGGTGAGAATTGGCTGGAGAAAAAAGGTGGAGATGGCCTATGTGTAGGAGGTTGGGTGGTTGGATATTTGGGCCTCCCAGTGTTCTTTACAGATCATGTTCAGGACAAAGTAGATAGGGACTCAGATATGCAGTCAGTGGGTCCTGCTATGCCAGGCACAGAGTGATAGCTTGCATGGGCACTATCTCCTTTCCGCCTCTTAAACCATGTCATATTACAGGTGGAAAAATGTAGGTTCAGAGAAGTAAAATGACTTGCTCAAAATCACACACAGTTAGGAAATGGAAAGGCTGAATACAAGCACCAATCTGGCCAACTCCAAGGCCTTCAGAGTAACTACAACTGCTTTGAATAAAGAAGAAACAAGAAGCTCCGTGGGGGGTTGGGGTTATAGCTCAGTGGCACAGTACCTGCCTAGAAAGCACAAGGTCATGATTTCAGTTCCCAGTACCAAAAAAAAAAAAAAGGAGAAAAAGCTCCGTGGGACAGGCAGGTGAGAAAGCATCTCAACCACTTTCCAGGCCTCTGGGCCTTGATTCCCTGCCCCTATAAGAGGCAGGAGCTGGTCTGTGGGATCCTACTTGCTCTCATGGTGGAGGATTACTCAAACCTATTTTTCCTCCTTGCTGTGGACAGTCTGCCTTCCAGCCAGGGTAGGGGCCAGGGGACAGGCAAGCCTGGGAGATCTGAAGCCACCCCAAAGATGATTGAGGTGTGTTGGGGGGATTGTTCCTGAGAGAGTCAGGCCCATGGTACCTGACCAGGTACAGTTTTGAGCAAGACTTGGCAAGAGGAGACAGGTCTGAGGTGAGCTTTAGCTCTTAATCACTGCTCCTTCTCTCCTGCACACCCTGCCACCCTCCCAGGAGCTGGGCACCATGGGGGGCTGGGAATGGGAAGGGCTTGCCTGCCACAGCCCCTCCTGATCCTGCCCCATATACTCTTGGGGAAGCTCATTAGCTTGAGGGGAGCCCTAGCCCTCCCCTCACAGCTTGTCACACAATTAGCCACCCTCTCTGTACAAGTTGCTGTGTAATTATTGGGTCTTGGCGGGCTTGGGGCCATATAATTAGCCTGCCCCAGCCTCCAACCAGCTCTCAGGGTCATTAGTGAGCCCACTGGGGTAGGTGGGCGGGCAAAGCATCTGCATGACAATGTATACATTGTGGTGCCTCTGCCTGCACCCAGGGCACAGGGGCAGCTGGTACCATTGTGTGGTCCAATTCCTAGGCACATCTGTCCTGTACCAACCCCCACCATAGCCAGTTGGTCAAAGATTACAAACCCTTTGCCACTCTCTTTTACTGTGATCCTGGCAATGAGTACTCTGGTCATCCCCATTTCACAGATGAGGCAACTGAGTCTTCACGAAGGGGACAGGACTCTCTTAAAATAATTCAGCTCAGAGGTGATAGAGCCAGAACTGCCATGCAGATCTGTCTCACTTGGTCACTTTCTGCCTGTAGTGAGCCTAGAGATAGTAACACATGAGGGTGAGGGTTTGGTGTTGAACTGAGTTTGCCTGGAGGACCCTTGCTCCCTCGCAAAGTTCTTCTTCCTGGCCCTGAAGCCCTATACCAGCCTGTTCCCAGGCCATCACCCAGAATCTTCTCAACCCCTCCTTTCAAGGGGCCTCAGAATTCTCCCCAAGCCAGAAATATTGACAAGTACTCTTCTAAGCTTTTGGACTACCAAGGGAAATGCTGCCATGACCCTTTGGCACCTCTGCCTGCCTGGAAATGTCCCTTTCATCTAGTCATTGCATCTTTGAAGGGCCAGCAAAGGCATCCCTGACTTCACAGAGATATTCCTTCATGAAGATGCTGTCCTTCCCTGCCCTACAGTACCCTTCTTCCAAACTGCCTTACTCCTGTCCAAAAAGGCCATTCACATCACCTACCTAATCAACTGCCTTGAGATGTGTATGCACTGTGCCTCTGTTAGGATCCCTGGTCTCGGTGGTGGAGGTGGAAGAGATGGGACAAGGGCTTCTGTGTGCTTTAGCCTGCCTCAAAATGTCTTGGGACCAAGCCTTAACTGTCCATTTTGAGCTGGGTGACCTTGAGCAATTTCCTTAACCTCTCTGAGGAGTTGTGCAGATTGAACACCATAACTCTGGTAAGTGCCTGGTTCTGCTACTGTGGGGTTGAAAGTAAGAAAGTTCTAGTTCCCAGCAACTCCTGGCCTCTGAAGCCAATCCCATCTTGTACTTCTCTCAGGGCTCTGAACAAAGTCCCCACAGAGCTCCAGTGTTTGGTACCTTGCCCCTCCCTGCTGCCTGCCCTCTGTGACCCCTAGCCACCTTCTAGCTCTCCCTCAACCCTCTCCCCATTTTAAAGGTTGCATTATCAGTGGCAGGAAAATTAGTTGTTCCCTTGAAACCCTTGGCTCCACCCTCCCTGCTCTCCCCCTTCCCAGGGCTGGTGACAAGTATGTGGGACTTAATTGGCTGGCATGAAAGGCAGCACTGACATTAATTGGCTACATTTGGCAGGCAGGCCCCCAGCCTCTCCCTCCTCTCTCCAAACCCCTACCGCTTCCCAGGAACCTTATCAATTCCACCACAGGGACCAAGAGCTTCCAGGCCCCTGCCAATTAGGCACTTCTTGCTCCTTTTCTTCCCCTGACGGGGTTTCGTTAGAATTTATGACACTCTATAGGGACAGGGGTGAGGGGGGTGGGAAGCAGGAGATGGGAAGGCTAGGGGAGGTCCATTCTTTTGGAGAATGGGCTGGAGGAGGGGAGGGGTGAGGATGTGAAAAGGACACTTGGGATTAGGCCCCAAACTGGAGGGGAGGGGGTCTGCGAGATGCAGGATGTAGGGTGGTGGGGAAAGGGGGAGGAGGGCTTTGGTCAGGCCAAGAAGACTGATTTAATAGGCACTGTGTGCACACTTGGAGGAAGATTCGTAAAAGTTTGAGGCAATCCAGTCACATGGCTCCAGGCCAGAGCTGGGCAGCTGAAGACCTGGTTTTGCTTCCCACACCTCCTTCAGTGTCCTTGGATCAGCCACTGGCTGTTTCTGGAAGTGCAGGGCAAGGTCCATGGCACCTGTCCACATTGAGCCAGAGTTCATCAGGTGAATAACCCAAGAGGCATGGACAGGTAGCCTGCAGTACTTCCTAAAGGCTGTTTAGGCCACCATGCCAATGGCAGCTCAGTGTGGTCTTGGCCAATCTCACATGGGCCCATGCTTTGATTGGCAGCCTGGGATGTCTGTGCACCAAAACTAGGAGGACAAATGAATTGCTACCCCATGGATTCTGTATGTTTGGGGAAGTCTGGAAGAGGCTGATTAAAAAAAAAAAAGTTTCCAGATGATATAAACAAAAGTCCACTAACCTGGATAGGCTGGCAAAGATTGTAGAGGAGACAAGGGCCTTCTCTTCTCACCCTCTGAAGCCACCTTTTTTTGAGAATGGTGTATCTGGGCTCTGGGGCTCCCAAGTACATCTGGATTTAGATGTATTCTTTCTGAAAAGAAGGCTTTGTACATTTCAGATCTGTGCTAGGGTTTTGGTGCTGATGAGAATGTCAGAGAGTGTTCTTCCAGGAATACATCTTCCACTCACCGCTTTTATACTGGCTTCTCTGCCTCTTCCTTCTTGCTTTTTAAGAAAACGCTGACTCTCATTTTTGTTTGTCCCTCTTTCAGGTCACACATTCTTAGAGCCATGGTTTCACCTTTTCCCTAGTGGTACTGTCCTCTAATCTTTGCCCTGGCTTCTCTGAACTCTGTTGCAGATGTCTAGGGCTCATGGCTGGCCCAGTAAGCAGGCCAGGCCCTCCCTCACAGTGAAGACCAGCCCTGGCTGAACTCACTTCCTCCTGGAGCAACCCACACTTTCTTCTCCCCAGCCAGGTCCTTTTTCTGGGTCTGAATTATGTTCCAAGTATCTGTTGGCCTCCCCTGCCCTCTTTCTGTTAAGAGGCTTATAGTCACTGAAGGCCACCAAGGATGGGACAAGCATTCCTCTTCTTGTGGCAGAGCTCTGATGCCCACAGCAGAATGCTACTCAGCACACTACTGCTACTCTGTTTTCACAAGGCATGGCTTTCCCCTGGAAGGAAGAAGACTAATGGCACCTGTGTTCCTGAGGTGTACAGTCCCATCACTGGGATTTCTCCAGCAAGTGGGGACTCATTCTGGTTTGTGTCTGATGGTTTCTTTGGCCCCAAATGACTTGGCAAGACTGGAGAGGTGTGGCTGGGTGGTGTTGAAGACTGGGGACAGGCTCCTGCCTGACACATCTGGAACACAACTCACCTGTCTGTGTCTCTTTATCTCCTTGAGCAGATGCTTCTTAGGGCCCAAACTCATGTGTTGGGCCCTACTGAGTTGGTGCCAGCACTATGGCTCATAGACTCTCACAACTACAATTTTTGAGGATATGCCACGTTCCAGGCATGATTCTAAGAACTTTATTTATGTTAACTAATTTAGTTCTCACAACAGCTCTGTAAGGTGGGAACTATTACTGTTTTCTTTTTACAGATAAAGAAACTAAAGCTTGGAACATAAAGCCATTGGTTTTGGGTCAGTTAAGAAGGAGAGATGAGTACCAAAGGCCAGGATAACTGTGTGACTTTTTTCTTGTAGTACTGGAGGTGAAACCCAGGGCCTTTACACTGAGCTACTCTCTTAGCCCTTTGATTTTGCTCTATTTTGAGACAGGGTCTCCTTCAGTGGCTAAATTGCCCATGCTAGCTTTGAACTTGTAACCCTCGCAGAGTGCTGGAATTACAGGTGTGTACCACTGTTCATGTCATGTCTTAGGATCCTGTTCCTCTATCTTTGGGAGCAACAAGGGGCTCCCCGCACTGAGAAGGAGGATGAGAGCTGCTAGTTCTGAGGTGAGCTGATCAGGGAAAATCACGGAGAGCATGCACCTTTCCTTTGTTTCTAGATTCTGTGACACTGACAGGGGTGCTTCCTCAGTCTTTAGAGCCTCTGTGCTCTTATATACTGTGGTAAAAACTCTATGACGCACCAAGGTTAGGTTTTAAGAGCTTTAGAGAACTTAGCTTTCCATAGAACATACAGCCCTGCTTACCCACCCATTCATATACTATATAATTAAAACTAAAACAACACCAACTCATAAAATACATGTAAGCAAGTCCAAGAAAGTTTTGATTTTCCCTGAGATACTACTTTGATGCTTGAAAAAACATATTACATTCTTTCAGAATGGTGTTTTCTCTCTCACAGCTGCTATGTTGTTCCTTAACTGCAGATTGTCTGTCAGGCCCAAATTTAGTGTCTCCATGTGTCACTGTCTTTACTTTACTGGCACAGTGCTGTATCCTCACCTCCTCTCCATTACTGCTTCTTTTGCCAAACTTCTGCCTCCTGAATCCTGAACTCCTCTCCCCTGATCTGCTTACTCATTAACCTGCCAATATGTAAGGAAGTGTTGGTAATGAACTATCATGTAAACCACTCCTCTAAGCCTTGCTATCCAAAGTGTGGTTAAGGTAGCAACCCTGGTATTACCCGGGAACTTATTGCAAACGCAGGATCCCAGGCCTCACCTCAGACTTAATCAGAGTCCAGTTTACTTAACACCTCCTTCAGGTATTTCACATACACATTTAATGTTCCTATTCTGAGATGGTGGTTCTCAAAGTGTAGTCCTTGGACCAGCAGCATCAGTAGCCTCTGGAAACTTATTAGAAATGAAAATTACCAGCTAGGTGTGGCTGTGCAAGCCTGTAATCCCAGCCCTCCACAGGAGGATCAAAGTGAGTTCAATTTGAGCTATGTAGTGAGTTGAAGGTCATCCTGAGCTACAGTGAGACCCTGTCTCAAAAAAAAAGAAAGAGAAAAAAAGAAAAGAAAAGAAAAAAGAAAAGAAAAGAAAAGAAAGAAAAGAAAAGAAAAAAGAAAAAATTCCCATGGCTGGTTTTATAACTCATCTTGGTGGTAGAGAACTTGCCTAGAGAACTATGCTGGATCTATCCACCCCCAGCACTGCAATTTGAAAGAAAAAGAAATAGCATCATATGGATTTCAATGCACTGGGAAATTGGTTTATTAAGAAATTGCTTTAGGCTGGGGATGCACTTCAGTGGTAGAGCACTTGCCTAGTGTGTTTGAGGCCCTGGGTTCCATCCTGAGAAATACTCAGCATCACAAAAAAAGAAAAAAGAAAAGAAATGAAATGTAAATTCTCAGACTCCTCCTACTTTGTCCTACCTAATTAGAAACTCTAAGGGTGTGGTCCAGCAATCAGTTTTAATAATCCCTCTAGGGAATTTTGATGGGCTCAGAATTTGATGGGCTCTAAGATACATCAATCAAGTACCTCTACCAGGAAGATCTCAGACCCCACTTCCACTCAGATGGGGGACATCAAGCCCATTGAAGTGTTGAGATGGGTTTGATCTAATGATTGTGTAGACCCCTGCAGCATTCTCTGGGAAACTGCCAGATATTGGGGAAATTTAATAGCCTGTCCTTTACTGATCACCTACTATATGCAAAGGAGGGCCAGACATATTCACAGACATTTCTTCATATAATCTACGGGCCATCCGTGGGCTAAGAGTTAGTCTCGCCAACAACTTTAAAGGTGAGGAATCAGGCTCAGAGAGGTCAAGTGAGAAAAGGAGGATTTATGCCAGATCTATCAGAATCCAAGCCCAGTGCCTTTTCATAGAACTTCTGCTGTCCAAGATGTGGTGCTCCAGAAACAATAAGAGTTCTCATTACATGCCACACAATGTTCTAACTGCTTTGGTAATATTAAGTCACTTAAAGCCACAGTAATTCCATTTTATTAAAGACGTTAAGGCATACAGACATTAATTTACCTGCCCAAGATTTCTTACCTAATCAGTGGCAGAGTTGGGATTCCAGCCCAGACTGAGTGAAACCCAGGCCTTGCCTACAAAGCAGAGTTTATTTGCTGTCCCTTTAGATGTTGGCACACAAGTCAGACAACAGGAATGACGGGAGGAGTTTGCTGCCTTTCTAGCTCAGTCAGATTTACTGAGCTTTATTCTCTTGTGCAGCTCAGCTGTGTAACCTCCCCATCCCTTCCTCTCATCTCTCATCTCTCATCCCTCCCCCACCCCTTCCCCTCAACTCCCCTTCTTGCCCTTCTCTCCCCCATTCTTACCCTCTCCCGTCCCCTCCTGTCTCCTCCCCTATCCTTCCAAGCAGCATGAACCTGGGCTTTGGAGCTCTCTCCTGTTCAGTCCTGGGTTTCTCTCACGCTACTCTCTACTCTCCTAGGGTTCCATTTGGCAGTCACCCTCAGCTTAGGTTAGTTCTCTGGGTAGTGCACTGTTGGTCAGCCTGTGTCCCTCCACCAGCTAGGAAAGCAAGAAATGGAACTTATAGAGGCTCTGGAGGCCCTAGGGCTGAGGGAGGTGGGGTCAAGCTGGATACCTCCTTTTAGATCCTCCCCAACTTCCCTCTCTCAGGGGTCAGGTTTCCTAGCCCTTTCCCCATGGACTCCAGTCGAGCCAGTGAGGTCTCAACCTGGCATGGGTCCTTGGCTGCCAGCTTCCTGTACTGACAGGTGGAAAGATAGGTTGCCAGACAGCTGGACAAGCTGATGGGTCAGCTGGCCCTCATCAGATGCCTCAGGACCGTGGCTCTCCTCCCAGAAGTAATGATATGCTCCCAGAGGACTGCTGGTGACAGTGATTGACAGTTTCTAAAGACTTCTCAGCATGTGCTTCCTGTGAATTCTTACCACCACCAATCAGTGAAGGAGGCATGCTTATGCTGTCTTCTGGAGGTGAAGAAACTAAAGAGGTTCAGAGAGGCAAAATCACTGGACAAAAGACAAAGTCTTTCTTATTCTGCCCTTTGCCAAGCCAGTGTTCTGTCAATATTATCAAAAACCCAAACTCAGTTCTGTTTGGGAGATATTAGGACCAATTTTTTGTCAGATGAAATGAAGTAGCTAGTAGAGCTGAGAATTCTCCAAGACAAGGAAGATGGAGGCCAGCAAAGCTTTATCTAGTCAGATGCAAGGTTCCAGGCAACCTTCCCAACTTGCTTGTGTCTCTCTTGGATTTGATGTGATGGGAAGAGGGTGAATGAGCAGTGCTAGTTGTAGTCCCAGATATGGATCTTACCTCCTGATAGGCCTGTCCTTCAACTGTCACTGACATCTGCAGTGGCTACTCCAAGGACAAGGGCTCTCTCAGGCAACACCCAGACCCTCGTCCTTATCTGCCAGGTCTGGTCTTACCTTGTCATCACCGTGGCTGTACTCTGTGAAAGCCTTCTCTATTGGAAACAAAGTCGCCAGTTTCTCTTTTCTTAAGAAGCATCTTCCGTGTAGCCCAAGATGAGAACTGGAATCTAGAGTCGTCCTTTCACAAGGCATTATAATAGATGTTTTGTGTTTGTTTGCCCATGCCCAGCTTGGTTCCTGGGTCCATGTCCAATGCTCCCTCTTCTAGAGAGAGTCATGCTACTGACTTGAAGCTCCCTCCCCATTCTCAACTTCATTGCTCTCCAGAACATGGGCCACCTTCTTCAGTCCCTGTAGCACTATGTCCCAGATCTTTCTTTCCAGCTTGATTCCTGATATCTTCCTCACTGGCTTCAGAATCCCCCTGGATTTTCCCTAAGCCTGGCCCCTACTCATACAGTGACCTCCATGACTTGCATAGTCTCTGTATGGGAGCTCCTCACTGGTTTGGCCAGATCTTGAATTATGACATGGGATGGCTTGTGCTTTTGGCACTGTGATTTTTCAATCCTCAGCTCCCACTCCCATTCTCCAGGTGATTGGCTCCTTCACTGTTCCTGAGCCTGGTCTTGGTCTCACTGCTTGGCACTAGGTTCTGTTGAATGAATTAAATAATTAATTGATACTTTTCTCTAGCATTCCCGTCCTTCCTCTGCACCCCACCACTATTCTTCCAGCTCTTAAGACACTTTAGGTCTTCCCCATATTCCTGTTTCATCCCACTCTAGATTGAAGCACCAACCATGACCTTCATGACCTGAAGTCAAGCAAGCTTTTTGCATCTTCTGCTGATCTTGCCTACTGCTGTCTCAGCCCTGACCAATTGGTTGCTGGCACTTATAAGTATGCCAGGTTCCACGGCAGGCCCTCACTCATGTTCCAAAATCCTTTGACTCATTTCAAGGAACTTGTCCTTACATCTTCCATATTTTTCACATTCAAGCCCCACAATGACACCCTGCTAATATTTGGTTTTCATTTTTGCTAAGATTAAGGTTTTTCATCTGAGAATCTCTCTGTATGTTATTTCTCCCTCCTTCTGTCTTCCCTCCTTTCCTATCTCCTTCTCTCCCTTTTGCCTCCTAGGAAAACATATCTCCATACCTAACCTATAACTGCATAAATTATCCCTTCTTTTGTATCTTTATCTCTCCCTCTCCTTTGAGTGATATTTCCTCCTCAACCTAAAAGGATTTGTAGCTCTCCCTTATCCTTCAAAGAAACTCTCCCTTGATCCTACCTCCCCTTCAGTGATTGCCTTCTCTCTTTCCTTCCCTTTTCACTCAAACATCTGGGAAAGGATTCTCACTGCTTCTTGGCCTCTTGTTCTCTCTCCAGTCAACTCCATATGTACTCTTTTCCTCTTGTTCGATATTGCTCTTTTTAAAGGTCACAATAACTCCCTTGTTCCCAGATGGAGTTTCCTGTTCTCATATCTGACCCCACCAACTGTCCCTTCTTTATTTCCATTCTTTCCTCTCCTGGATCAATATTCATTCAATATTCTCATGCTGCTCTTACTGCACCATATCCTCTTTCCTCTCTTCTCTTGCTACATAAGTGTGAGTTTTGCTCTAGTCTAGCATCTGACAATAATAATATTTTCTCCCTATGCTCTTTGCAGAACAGTAATGTCCCCTCTCTGGTGTTCAGTCACTGTGATATGTCCTATTTTCTGTTGCTAGCCCTGGTCATTCTTTGGTTCCAGACTTGCTAGACATGTCCATTTTATGTCAGCCAGAGACTTCAAATTCAATACAACAGGAACTTTTCCCCCATGGCTGGTCTCTTTTCATACTGTTCAGTTTAGTAAATGGTATAACCATCCTTTCAGCCAATACAGGCAGAAAACTGGTAACTATCACTGCTTCTTTCCTTCCTCTCACCCCCACATCCCTTCCATGGCCAAGTATTGTCATGTCTGCTTTCTCAGTCTCTCCAGTCTGTCCTCTTCTCTCCAGTCCCATTCTCTTTTGATTAACTGAAATCTCTCATTCAATAAAGCAACTGAATTCTTTGTAATAGTCAGTTGCCAGACTTAGAGGCAACCCTGGTGAATAAGATGGTTAAGTTGTCTTTTCATTATACTACCATCCTAGTGAAGAAATTGGAAAAGAAACAAATGAAAAGACACACAGGGAATAAATTGATCAAGTTGTGTGTGGTAGAGCAGGCCTGTAATCCCAGAACTCAGAGGGACTGAGACAGAAGTATTGAAAGTTGAAGCACAGACTAGATAACTCAGCAGTTTAGTGAGACCCTCTCTTGAAATGTAAAACAGGACTGGGGATGTAGCTCAGTAAGAAGACCCTGGATTCAATTCCCAGTTACAACAACAACAACAAAAGAAGATTGAGGTAGTAGAAAATAAAAGAGGAGATATATTTTATGTATGGATGCATGGTGTCCAGGGAAGCCTTTGTAGGGAGGTGACACATAAGGCTAAGACTTGTAGGCACACAGTTTAGGAAGCTTGCATTTGATTCTAAGAATGATCAGACAAAAGAATGATCAAGAAAAAGAGTAGTCAGATTTGGATTTTGAAAACCAGTTAGGCTGATGATATTGCAGATATCAGACTGTAACTGGGTAAGAGAGGAAGTAGAGACAAGACTGAGAGGTGTTCCACACAGTTGTCCCTGAAAGAGAAAATGGCAGTGGCCCTGCAGGCAGAGAGAGATGAATGGATGAGGTCTCTTCAAGGTAGAACGATACAATCTACAGATCAGTTGATTGTGAGGAGTGAGGGAAAGGAAAGAATCCATGATGATACCTGGGCTTTAGCTTGAGCCACCAGTAAGTGATACCATTTACTAGAATAAGAAACCTTGGGAAAGAGAAGGCTTTTGGGTGAATGTATACTCCCTCTTTAGACATGTGGAGTTTGGACTATTGTCAAAGGATTTAAACAATGATATCAAAGTAGGTGATTGGTTAAATGAGCCTGGAGGTCAGAAAGGCATAGTTGGGATGGCCTTGGACCTTTGGGTTGCAAGAATATCAGTGGCATTTGGGAACGGCTGACATCCTGAGGGAAAGAGTACAGAGAGGAGAAGAGAGTGCCCAGGACATGTTTGTAAGGAATTCCAGTACAAAGACATTGCATAGATAAGGAGTGAGTTGAGGAGCTAGCAAAGTAGGAGAAAAAGTAGGAGAGCATGTTGTCATGGGGATGTGAGAAAGGACTTTCTATGGAAGGAGGATGTTGGTCAACATGGAGGGCTTCTGCTAAGAAGTCAAGTCAGGTAGTTGCCAATGACCAGAGCTACTCAAATGAAATGTGCCATGCGCCAAATGTGGTGCTGAGGGGCTTAGCATAATTTAAGCTTTGTATCAAGCCTCCAATGTGGGTGCTATTATAGTCATCATGTCTATTTTACAGATTAGGAAATTGAGTCTCAGAGAAGTTTATCTTAAGGTCACACATTTCATGGTAGAATCAAGTTTCAAACTGAATGAGGAAGTTTGGCTCCCAAAGCCCTGCTCTCAGCCACCACCCTGGCTCATCTCTTATAATGTTAGCTCTTAGAAGTGCCTGCTGGATTTGGCAATGCAGTATCTGTTGGTGATCTTGACAAGAGTGATTTGAGTGGAGAAGTAAGGGCCAAAGCAAGAAATCAATGATTGATGGATGAATAGGAGGCAAAGAAGTGAAGATAGAATATCTATGGCTCTTTCAAGAAGTATCCCTGTGAAGAAAGGCATAGAAATAAAGCCATAGCTGAAAGGAGATATTGTTCAAAAGAAAGGCATGGACTTTTACTTTTCTTTCTTGCTTTTTCTCTCCCCCTTTCTTTCTTTTTCTGGGACACCGTCTCACTAAAGTGCCTGGACTGGCCTTGAACTTGTGTCCCTCCTAGGATTATAGGTGTGCACCACCATACTGGACTGTTTTTTTCTGTTTCTTGTTTTCTCTCTCTTTTCATGTCATTTCTATATTGATCTGTCCTGCCTTTTCCTGTCCTTTCTTGCCCTATAAATAAGAGAAATTATCAAAATTGTGGTTTTTGTTAAAAGGAATGAGCTGATAGAAAGGGAGTCAGGATGAAAAGTCCAGAGAAAGTGAGAAGGGTGGGCCTGAGGTATGATTTGAAAGACTGGTCTGAGATACAAGAAAGATCTCATGTTCCATCATAGTAAGAAGGAGAAGGGCCTATGGGATAGCTGTCAGTAGGACTGTAGAATGTATTGCAATAAACATCCTGTCTGATTGACAGCATGTGCTATCTTACTGAGAGAGGAGGGGATATGTGGTGAGAAGTGGGAACATAGGAAGGAGCAGAGGGCTGAGAGAGTCAAGTCCGCCTCAGTTGTTTCCTGAGTAGTAAAGTAGTCCCCAGCAGGCCTCCCTGCTTCTACCTTTCCCTCCATCTTCTGTACCAAAATCAGACAACCCTCCATACAAAAAGTGCAAAGGCTACTCTTGCTCCACAACCTTTAGTAACCTTCCCGTGTCATCTTCTCTGCCTGGAGCACCTTCTGCCAGACCCATTTCTGCCTCTTGATGTCTCCTCTGAAGTTTTCCAAGTGGACCTAACTTTCCATCCAGGGAAACCAATCACTTCTCCTCCTTTGTGAGTGACAGATCTCCACACCAGACTATGAATACTCTGAAAGCAGGGACCTTGTCATATTCACTTCCATGCCCCCTTATATGCCAACACAATGCTTGACATATAGTAGGTGGCAAGATGTGAAATTTTTTGTGTCTTTCCTTTCTGTCCCCAGTTTCCATTTTTGAACCACGTGTGGGTGGGACCCGATGGTTTTGTGGCTTGGACACTTTACAGTTCCACCATTAATGAAATGACCTGACTCTTCTGGGAAGTCATTGATATTGCCCACCTGTAACCTGAGTTTCCAAGTTTCTAGATGCAAAGAGATGGCTTTCAACTGGTATGTCATACTTGGTCCCTGTCTATTTCTCCAGGTAACAATACTTTCCACATTTGTTGGTCACTCACTGTGCATCATGCTAAGATTTTTGCATCAAATCTTCCCAACAATTATAGAGGTTGGGTTTTACAGGCAGAGAAACTGAGGTTTGGAGAGGTTAGGTAATCTGCCCCATGCAGCACAATTAAGTCAGTGGCAGAGTGTGGCTTCTCATTTAGGCCTCTCTACTTTCAGAGTTCATGTTCTGAAACCCTTTCCTGGAGGCTGACCACTAACAGTGCTGTTTGCTTCAGCTGCACATTAGACTCACTTGAGGAGCTTTACTAATTATTGTTGGCTGTATCCCACTCTCAGACACCTGACTCGGTCTGGGGTATGGCCTGGTCCTTGGAGATTTTTTTCCCTAAAGTTTCTTAGGGGATTCCATTGGACAGGCAGGAGTGACATTTGCTGGCCTAAAGGTCCAGCTCTCAAATCTTAAGCTCATGTTGACCTGAGCAGGTTTGGGGGAAAAGGTTATAAGTGGAGCTGGAGATATAGGCAGGATGCAGGGGCAGGTCTGGAAAGGGGTGCTATAGAAAGGGTAGAATTTTTCAATAGGCTGAAGTATCTGGGGATGGCAGGGTTCTTGGGCCCAACTTGTATCCATTGTTACTTCCTTGCTACTCCCAGTCATACATGGAAACAAACTATCTAACAAAGCACATCTCTTTACTATAGGCCTGGCGCTCTGTCTAAAGCCTCCACCCAAGTATTGCCTGGATCTGGATGCTATTTTCTGTATGCTCAGGAACTGGCTAGAATGCTGTTGTCAAATTTGGGCTTTCTAGACTTACTGATTTGCTACCAACAGTCACTTACCTGGTCTCTTATCATTCCTGCCTCAATGCAAAACCTGAGCAAGGTCAGGTTCTAAACTTTGCTGGACCAAGTTTCCTGCCCTGGAATCAGGTCCCAGTCCCACTCTCCCTAGTGTCTGGCTTCCTCCTTCTCTATCAGTCCTGGTGGCTAAGGTAATAGCATGCCCTGTTCACAAGCTCCTGAAATTATGACATGATGAAGTTAAGCAAGCTTTTCCCAGAGGACTGAGGAGCTCTGTTGAGGGCAGTACCAGGCTGAAGGAGTTCTATGCTTCCTTAACGCTAGCTTCTGCATGTCCTATGCCAGGGTATGGAACTGGTTGGGAGAAAGGCTGTGCTCCCAGGTAGATCAGGGTATGCAAGAATTCTCTGTCCAGCTACACATCTTTATTCATAATACTTTACTTTTCCTGGCCAGGGAGCTGATCAGTGTGTGTGTGTGTGTGTGTGTGTGTGTGTGTCTATGTGTGTGTGTGGGGAGGTGTGTAGGAGCACACACTGGGGGAGCCCTGGGCAGACAGGCAGGCAGGCAGCGAGCTGCCTTTTCCCCCTTCTCAAACTGCAGCAAGAGTGGGAGCGGCCACAAGCCTGGGGCATCAGGCTGCTCACAGCTGGTCCCCATTTGCGGACAATGGGAACTTGCTAGCTGTGTATCCCATTGGAGCCCCAGCTCAGTTTGGGACTGCTTGAAGGTTTGTGCAGGAATGTGGGGTGGAAAGACTCAGAGGGTGAGCTGTGGAAGAGGCTGCAAGACAGCTTTGCCAGAGAGGGTTGCAAAGAAATGTGAGTGAGGTCTACCAGCTGACCTTATTGAACTGGTGGGGGTCACATCACTGACCTCCAGTTTTGTAGCCTAGAGCCCATGCAACCTTGTCACTGGGGGAGGGGTGTTAGCTGTTACCAATGCAGGGGCAGGGAATCAGCAAAAGATACAGTCTCTGGAAATTTGGGGCTAGTAGCCAGGCCTCCCTGCCCTAGGCCACACCCCTCCCGCTCTTAGACTCAAATACTCCCTGTGCTGAAGCCCTTATCCCTGACCTCAAGGCCTGGGTCAGCCTGAGGCTCCACCATTCTGATCTCCATGACTTCTTGGCCCAAAAGAGAGAATTAGAAGAGTCCAGGGGTTAACTGGACACCTGCAGTCTTGGCCCTGCTTTCCCTGAGAGCAATACTAATAATAGTCTGTTGTATTGAGCATCTGCCCTGTGCTAGGCACAGTGTTAAGCACTATGCACACAGGATCTCATGTCATCCTCACCAGCACTCTGGGATAGGGACAGTCATAACCCCATCACACAGTGGAGGAAACTGAAGCCCTAAAAACGAGAATTGACTTGTTCAAGTTCTCACAGCCAGTAATTTGCAGAGCAGAGATTTGAATCCAGAACAGTCTGACCTCTAGTTGAGTGTTCTTGCTGCTAAGATGCTTGTAGGAATGCTTTGGGCTAG
This sequence comes from Dolichotis patagonum, assembly GCA_004027295.1. Lineage (NCBI taxonomy): Eukaryota > Metazoa > Chordata > Mammalia > Rodentia > Caviidae > Dolichotis > Dolichotis patagonum. The sequence goes on along the minus strand of PVJX010029566.1, from coordinate 3,594 downwards.
AAGAACTTCTGAAAGGGCTCTGAACCCTAGCAGAAGCATCAATACCAGCCATGAGGCATAGAGTGAACTTCCATCTTCAAAAGACCTCACAGGAGCTTAACAAGGCCCTGTCTCTCTGGGTGGAATGAGACACTATCCTTGCCAGGGGTGGTGACCTTATCTGGGGTAAGCAGGATAAGTAGAGGTCACTGTTTCATGCAGATGGGAAGGCCTGACACCCAGCTGGGATGTATGGAGCGAATATTCTCAGCCTACGTGTTCTCATTTCCCAGGGGCCTGGATGAAGTGGTGTGACAGGCAGGCTTAGCACTGAGCTGGGCTCCTGCTTTGGGAGATGTGAGTTACTAAGAAACCAAGAATTCTGAGGGAGAAAGAGAGCTAGAGTTAGTTCATTAGGGATACTTGGGAACCTTTGTGGAGATGCAGAGGTCTTCCTGGCCCTGGGCAGCTTTGTTTGTTGCCCAAGCAATTGTCCATGAAAACAGCCTGGGCTGGTGGTAGTGGGGCACAGGCCAACAGCAGCAGGAGGGGCAGGAGACTGGCAGAGCCCAAGCCCTGGACCACCCCCAGTTCTGAGAACAGCTCAGAGGTGGACATATAACCAGGCCTGACCCAGGAAGGGCACAGCCCAGGAGGAGACTTGCTGCTGGGCTAGGCCACTCCTGAACTGTGTGACTGAATAGCACAGAGTTCTTGATTTTTTCCACCAGCCTTGTTCTGTGGGCCTGGGGTTTCTCCTATAACAAATGTGGAAACTGAAGTCCTGGGAGACCTCACGCTCCTGAGGAGCTGTGCAGCCCTGGGCCCCAGAAGGCATATGCAGGGTCTGAGCCTAAGTGGGACCCAGCCAGAGTACAGCAGGCAGGGCCGAATGCTGGCAGAGCAGGCTAAGGCTGCTGGCTGGAGAGCTCTATGTGTTTGCGTGTCTTTTTGTGGGTGTGTGTGTGCCTGTGCCTTTCTGTGCGTGTCTCCCAGCGGCTGTTCTGCTTCCTCAGCAAGCCTTTCCCTCCCCCTTCCACTTCGGTTTTCTTTCTTCTTATCCTTATTCCTCATTGTCGTTGTCTTTTTTAAAACTAGACTTAATTAGCGATGGTTCCTCCTCCCACTCCCTCTCGTCCCTCCCGCCCCTGCCTTTCCTCCCTCCTCTCTCTCCTCCCAGAGGTACAGGCCAAAGGATCTGACAAATGCACTTGAGAACAAAGCACGGGCTAATTTGGGGCCTGCTCAGGAAGCAGGAGCTGAGCTGAGATAATGGGTCTGAAATAGCCCACCATGATTATGCTTCCTCAGCCTGTAGCCAGCCTGGTGCAGGCTCAAGCAGACAGGCGGGTAGCGGGTGGATGGGTGAGTGCCGGAGGTCACTTACCAGGGTAGTGAGGGCATCTAAGTCAGTTCTTTTATGACTTTCCTAGGAGCCATTATGTTTCCTAGAGGCTATCAGGCCCAAGACATGAAAAGGTCAGTGAGGATCAGACCCTCAGCCATAGTCAGTTGACAGGTTAATGGGAAGCTGAGTCCAGAATCCAAGGGGCTAAGCTCTCTGGCTTCAGTTTTCCTTCCTCGCCATGCTGTCGCTGGCCTGGATCAGTGGAAGAGAAATTGAATGGGTGATATGGAGCAGGGTTTGGGGCCCCCAGCCAGGCTGCTCTAGGAAGATAGGGCCTCCAGGATGGCCAGTGAGGGGGCAGCTGACACTCTGCTGGCATGCCAAGCAACACAGAATATTGGCATGGTGCCAATCAGAGGGATGGATCAGATGTCACTTGGATATCCTCTGGCTTGGCTTCCTGGATCTTGTCCAGAGCTTGATGCCAGTCAGGAGTGTGGGCCTAGGACGATTGGGAATCCCACTCCACAAACCACTGCTCCTGTCATACCTTCCTGCCCCTGCTACCATGACTCCACTTGGATGCTAGACACAGCCTGGAGCTTGTCAATAACAGCAGTCATGGACCTTTACTCCCCAGCCCCACCTGTCAAGTTCACAGCCCTACTCAGACCCAGCAACCAGCGACCTCTGTGCGAACATGTGTCTGTTTTACTTCAGGCATCCACTTGATAGCCATTTCTTAAGTTCCTCTAAGAGCCAGGCTCAAGTGCCCTGTCTAGTTGGGGTGGCAGAGAACAAAGATCCAGTAAAGTGTGGTCTGTGTGGTGATAGTTTGAGTCCAAGAAGCCATGGGAGTTGAGAGGATGGCAGGGCAGGGTGTCAAGGAAGGCCTCACAGAGGAGGTGACATTGAATTAGGCTTAAAAGATAAATAGGACTCTGCCAGGGTAAAGATTCAAAGAGCCTGGAGATTTGCTCCCTTCAAGGCACAAGAGAGCTGGAATGTGAAAACACTAAATAAATGTTATCTGCTGATCTGGTCATTTGCGAACTTAGATTCCCAGAGCTAAAAGGAGGGAGAAGACCCGGAGCTGCCAGACTGGGAAGGAGCTAGTCTTGTAAACAGACCTGATCTTCTATCCCCCATTGGCTCCACAAGTGGCAGTGATCAGATCTAAGGCAGGACTGTCACCCTCTCAGACCCACAATTCTGACCTCCCTCTCCCTTTGTCAGTCTTCAGCCCTGAGTACACTGATGTAAGCTGAACCTCAGCCCTGGCCTCTTGTTCTACAAACAGAACACCTGTTCTACTCCTCTGATTTTCATCATGAACTTCCTCTCTACCCCACTGCTACCTACCCTTGGACCTAGCCCTGCTCTCTAACCATGAGAATCCAGAGGTTGATGGCCCTTACCATCCACACATTTGTTTAGATGCAATCTGCTACAGAGGAAATCACTTTTATTTGGTGCTTTGCTACCTCCTGAACTGCTGCAGGGCTTACTAGTACCTTTCTGGCTTTTCTTGCTGCACTCTAACTGAAACCCACTCCAGACTTTCTGAACGTGCCTTTCAAAGCTCAATATGTCTCCCAGGACCACCACGGATACTGCATCAGGATGTGAACTACATAAGGGTGTCTGGCCAAGGGTGTGAGTAGGGGCGGAAATCCAGCCCACATTTAGCTTTCTAATCTTGTACACACCAGGTATAGATTGTCTCTGCCTACAGAGAGTGCCCTTTTGGAATTAGCGCAAAGGTACAGAGTGATTGGGTGGGGCCCTGCTCCCTCTCCTCATTCCCACCACAGGGCCCTGGAGGAAGGGGACTGGAGATGAACTGCACAAAGTTCTCTCAGCTGAAAAACCTGGGCTTGTAGCTACAACGAATATCTGGTGAGTAGAGCCAGCTCTGGGACAGAGGCTGTTCCGGGCTGTGCAAAGGGACTGTGTGTGAGGATTAGTGAGAGGAAATGAAAATTGGGGATGGCTCTCAGGGGAATTGACTACAGATGATGTCAGAGAGGAGGCTGCCTCCTGGAGAGCAAGGGACCCGAATAGCTGTGGGGATAGGGGGCAGGGAGGTGTGGGAAGAGAGCCTATCTCCACTATTTCCAGCAGCCAGGCAAGCAATACCTTCATGCCCCAAAGGCCTGCTGGGCTCTCTGACCCCAAGCTGCCTGCTAGCTGTCCCCGAGGTGCCTGGGGAGCATAGGAGGCACATTCCTGTGAAGGGCCTTGGGATGGAGCCTAGGAGAGGAAGG
>PVJX010029565.1:0-22806 GCA_004027295.1 Dolichotis patagonum | reverse complement strand
AGGATCTGAAAGACTTCACTCCATGCTCTTCTTGATTTCATTGTTTGTGTTGAGAAGTCTGCCGTGATTCTGATAGGTTTTCCTTTATAGGTGATCTCTCTTTTCTCTCTAACAGTTTTTAGTATTCTATTCTTATGTTGGATTTCTGGGATGATTATTATTATGTGTCTGGGTGTAGTTTTATTTTGGTTATAGCTGTTTGGAGTTCTATATGCTTCACTTATCCAGATGTCTGTTTCTCTTCTCATGTTTGGGAAGTTTTCAGCTATTACTTCTGTAAATATCTTCTTGATATCATTTGGGCTGTCCCCTTCTTTTTCATTTATCCCTATTAATCTTATGTTATTTTTCTCTGCATCATCTTGCAGGCGTTGAATTGTTATTTCCTGATTCTTTGTTATTTTTAAAAGATCTTGTCTTTCCTGCTCACTGGCTGCAATCTTATCTTCAAGGTCTGAAATTTTATCTTCACATTCATTGATGCGGTTTTTACAGCCTTCAATAGAATTTTTGATTTCCTGTATATCTCTTTGAATCTGCTTTATGCATTGTGTTTGTTTCTTATATTGTTCATTCAGGGATTCTATCTGTTTGCTTTGTTCCTCTAATTTTTTAGCTTTATTTTCACTAGATGCGTTCACTTTTTCTTTCACTATTTTTATCAATTTTTCTTTTACCTGGGCAAGTATTTCTGATTTGAATTTCTCCATAGCTTTCCCTGTTTGCATATTTATTTCATTTGAGATCACTTCAGACATTTCAGATGTATGGCTTCTTTTTTCTTCTATGTACACGGATTCTAAGCTTTCTTGGGGAGGGCTAGGGCTTTGAGCCTGCCTTTTGGTCTTTCCTTTTGTCATTTTTCCATATTTCCTTGATTTGAGCGGTGTTCCAAAGCTTTCTCTGCATGTGTGGCGAATTACCTCTTGCACCCTCAGTTCCTGGAGGGGCAGTGGCTCCCCCACAGGCTCTTGCCTTCCTCACAGGTTCCTAACTCCCCTCTGTGGGCTCCTGGCTCCCTAAGTTGTAAGGCAGATGCTGGGTGTGGTCAGCCTGGATCCTGTGGAATCTCAGGCAGGCCAGGCCACTCACTTTGTCCCAGGCAGGTCTCCAGGAGGTTCCCTGTGTGTGAAGGGTGGGCCTACAGGTCCCAAAGAGTCAGGCCAAAATGCTGGTTTCTGCAAAATTCCCAGTCCCAATCAGACCTGGCCGAGATGCCAGTCTCCGCAAATTTCCCAATCCAAACAGCGCAGGCCACTCTGAGGGTCCAGGAGGTTCCCGGTCCCAAAGAGTCAGCAACTTGTCTTTTCTCCATCTGGTTCTAGGACTCTGAAACATCTCAGGATCTAGAAGACCCAGTGCTTGTCGGCAGCCTCCTGGTTGGTGGCAGAGTAAGCCAATAGCTGTCTATGCTTCCCCTCTTTCTCTTTCTCCAACCCCTGCATTGCCCCAGGAATCCTCCCAGTAGCTGGAGTCCCTCTCAGCCCTCCCAGGGTTGAATTTGGTGTTCTAAGATGAAAAAATTTACTGTATCAGTATGCTTGACATATGTAAAAATTAAATAGTTAAAATTCAGAAATAGGAAATACCATAAAGAAGTTTGTGGATTTTTAAGTAGCAAGGAGGAACCACTGTGTTTCTTCACTAACATTTGTCAGAAAAATTTGGCAGTACATACAATTTATTTGACTGGTGTGACAGGAAACTCAGCTTATATTTTAGATCTCAAATTAAAAATAATTATAATCGGTTTACTTGCCTTTTAAGATTGGTTCTGAGTTTCCCAAATTATCTCATGGAGTTTCTTCTCAAAAAGAGAAATAGAACTCTAGGCTGCATTCACACTTTTAAAATACATAATACTTACTTTTAGGTGCTCCGAGAACAGCAGAATTGTAGCCACAGTTCTCAAAAAAAAGGCAGAAACTAGGAAACGGCTAAGGGATGTAACTAGTACCCAGGATCAAGAATGTCATCTTCCTAAGAAAATTCCAAAAGACAAGACCATGCACCCAAAGATTTACATTATCTTGGGTAAAAATACAAATATGAAATATGAGCTCACATACCCTGAGAGGGCCAGCTTATACGAGGTGCTCAACACTCTCGAGGCTGTCAAAGAACAGGTGACATCTCACTGAGGCAAAGAAATGCTGGCATATGGCACAGAAAGGATTGAAGGGTTCCTGAACCTTGGCATGCCCTTCAGTTGCATTCCTAATGAGAGCACTGTGAACATTACTTTTGCCAAACATGTAAGTGAGCAGAAGGAACATAATCCAATATTTGGCCAACATGAGAGGCCACACACTGACTGTGTCAAATTTTATGTTCATGCAATTGGCAAGACAATAAAAAGGATTGTTAAATGCAAGGAGCTTCATGAAGAAGGAAACAAACTCTGTGTCTTTGGCTACAAAGGAGAAACCATCAAGGACGCTGTGTGCAAGGACGGCAGATTTCTTCCTTTTCTGGAGAATGGCCGTTGGAAACTCATCCGCAACGTGGACTCCATTACAGAAAACACCCAGGTAGTGGACGAGATGGAGGGAAAGATCTTCGAGATTGCAGTTGAAGAGAGAGGAGGCCTTAGGGTGGCAGCACAGAATTCAGAGTTAAAGCAGAGCAGCCCACATGGGTTGAGAGAACACATTGTGGAAGAGTATCCCAGCTTGAAAAGAGAAAGGGAAAACATCCGAGAAAACCTCAAGAAAGAAATGAAAGCAACCAGAAAAAAGCAAAAAACATTAGTTAGATTGCAATAGAACAAACTTCGGGAAACAGACCAAAAATTCTACTCTGGTTAAAACAATCAAGCTTCTTTCACGTGTCAGTGACTCTGTCGGATTCTTACAATGGGACAATAATGGCAACAGGGGTACTGCCACCTGCTTTGTGTTCACAGGGCCATTCATTTTCACTTGTCGGCATGTGATAAATCTTATCGTGGGGGCAGGGGTAGAGCCCAGTAAGTGGGCAGACATAATCAGCCATTGTGCTCGGGTGACATTCAGTTATGAAGAGTTTGAATCAAAAGACTACAACTCCTTTCCCATGGAATCTTGGTTTGAGATATCTGATGTAGCTCTGAACTATGCGGTCCTGAAACTGAAGCAAAATGGACAGCAAGTCCCTGCAGGGCTCTACAATGGAATCGCTCCTGCACCAGCTAACAGGTTGGTATATATTATTGGACATCCTCAAGGAGAAAGGAAGTCCACTGGCACGTGTGTCATAATTCCTCAGAGTGAGTGAAAAGAGACCTATGACAGAAATAGGAGAGAATTAGTGCCTGAGCCTGAGTTTGTCCACATGTACACTCAAAACAGTTTCAGGGAACTTCTTCACAACCCTGATATTGTTACCTACAACACCACTTTTTATGGGGGTTCTTCTGGCTCACCAGTGTTTGACTCCCATGGCTCCTTGGTTACCATGCATACTGCTGGCTTCACTGAAAAGTACAAAGAAGGCACTTTACATATCATTGAGTTTGGCTCTGCTATGCAAGCCATCCTCTCTGATGTTAAGCAGAAGCACCCGGTGTGGTACGAACAAGAGTGTGTAAATCAGCAGGATGTAGAAATGCCGAGTCAGGAGTCCTGAGGCTTGGTGTGCACTTGCCTGTGCAGTTGCCATTCCACAGCAGTGATGATGGTTTTCTAACTTCCAAAGTGATCAGTTTCAGAAACATTAAAAGAGTTGACATTAGAGACCAGCTATTTTTATAAACCCATGAAGAAATAAGTCTCATTGTAAAATGAAGCTTAATAGTCAATTGCTTCTCAGGTCCTTGTCCTGTTTTCTGGACAGTCAAAGGGCTCACCAAACAAAACTCATCTACTTTTTCTCCTTACATCAATCAGAGTGAAGTGTTTAATCCCTGGCTAGGCAGGATCTGTGCCCCTGCCATCCTGAAGCAAGTATAAGAAGACTGCCCCAAATCCCTTCTGCATCCCTCAGAAGTAAGGGATCACAGCCCTGGAATTGAAATTCAGGCAGAAGAGAAACAAAAAAGAAGGTAGGAAGGAGACGAGGAAGATTATAATTTATAGATGGTAATTTTAAGAAGAATGTGACTTCAAAACACAGAGTTATCCCAGATTATCCACATGTTTGCACCCTGAGCGCTTGTCAGAAGTGTCACAGAATGTTTTTAGGCAATATATTTAATATTTAAATATACAAAATAGTATACTCGACCCTGTACCTTTCTCCTGTAAAATAAGCCACTGTCTTCCCTGTGAGCGAATCATCACTTTTTTTCTTGCAAACCAGGTCTGTAGATTCACAAATTCCACTACAAAAACATGAACATTCCCTGTTCTGTATACCGCCTTTTTGAGGCCTCACACTATTTCTTTGAGTGTGTGCTTTAAAATTCTGCCTCATAAAAGAAAATGCTCTAAAGGATATACCTGCATGTATGTATAAGTGTGTGGGATTGATAACCATATTACCAGGTTTTTGTTGGATCGTTGAACAGAACTGTTTGCAGCCTCACTGTTTGTTCACTTTGTATGCCTTAATTTTGTAACATGAACAGCTATTTCTGGGAGGACAGTATGTGGTTTGTCAACTAGTGATTTCTTTATGTTTTTTTTTTTTGAGGTTCTGTATTGTTTCTACCCTTTTTTATGTATTGCTTTTTTTCTCTTTAAATAAAATTTTAAAAAAATTAAAATTCTGCCTCATAATCTCTTAATACTTCTTTAAAACAACGTTAAATCAATTCAGCAGGAAGCAAGCCCTCCTTGTGAGTCGGCACCATGTGAGGGCAGCTGAGGAAAAGAACCAGATGCCAGCCTTTTCCCATGAGTTGGTGCTTTTCATGGACTGCAGGGGAGGAGAAGAAGAAGCCAAGAAGTAAACTGGTCCCATTAGTTGGCTCCATGTGTGAGGTGCTGTGGGGGAACCAGACGCCAGCCCCTTCTGGTGCACAGACTGGGAGACAAGAAGAAACAAGGTTTCCCCACCCTCATAAGCAAGCAGCTGATCTGGAGAAACACAAGCCATGATGATAGCTATTGAGGCAAAATACAGCTTAATGCTTGTAGTATTCAGTGTTTCACTGACTTTGTAAGGCTAAAGCTGGTAGTTTCATCATCTGTTCAAAGGATCACAATATGCAGTGTAGCATCTTTGGGGGTTTCCTCCTGAGGGTGTTGGCCATTGTTAATTCCTTAGTCTTGTTTTGAAGTCCTGCATCATCTTCCTTGTTTTATTGATTTGGGCTTTATTCCATTTTTGTTTGTCTGTTTGTTTGATTTTACTATATCCAATGGTGTGGGCAGCTTCAAAGATACACTATGGTAACCATTTTGAACTTAGTACTATCTTGTGTTGAAGTCCTTTATTGCATTCATTGTTTTGTTTTTATTGGTTCTGTTCTGTTGTGTTTTGACTTTTACTATGTCTGAAGGTATGGATAGCTATTTGGAAGACAACAAGAGGCATTATGATTACCACTGATGGTTTTCTATTTTCATGTTTTAAAGTCCTGTATCACTTACACTGTTTTATTTTCACTGGCAAAAAACAAATAAAAAAATTAATTCTAAAACTCCATAAAGAAAGTTATTGTCTCTCTTAACATAAGCAATATGAGGTATGATAAGATTAATGATCAGTTTTATGACAATAAACATCATGTAACTTAATTTTTTCATCTTCAGTTTCTTCTCCTAAATTACTTACTTTGGAAGAACTACTGAAATTTGTTCATCGAATTATCCCTAGTTTCTTGGTGCTTACAAAAATGTTTGGGTCAACCAGAAGCAAAACTTGGGGCTGCAGTTCCTGTTTCCTGAGGAACCAAACAGTTGTTTAGAAGTAATCACCTTCGAAACCCTTAGAATTTCCAAAATCCTCCATTTGCTGAAACAGTCACAATACATGCATTCTGAAAGTCAGGGGTGATATCTGCTCTTTCTTTGTTTATAGTCCCTGAGGGGAAGGAGCACATCTTTAGAAACGTGTGCTGCTTTCTTCAAATTTCCTTTGTTTCCCCCTGATTTCCTTTTTTGTGTTCTAAGATCCCACCATTCCCATGAAGTGTCATTGTCCACTCTCCTTAGGGTCCTGGCTCTGACAGCTCCTCAGCTGCCTGTGTTCAATGACCTTGGTATATAGGAAGAGCACAGTGGGGGTTTTATAGGATGCCCCATTTCCTGGACTTTGTCAAAGGATTTGCTGATGATTAGACTTCACTGTGGGCTCTGGTGGGCAAGATCTCGGGATGAAATGCCATTTTGGCCATGTCCTATCAAGGCCCAGACTATAACGTGATTCTTGACCATTGGTGTTGGCCTTGATGACCTGGGCTTGCAGTGTTCATCGAACGTGAACCAGAGTTCCCAGTTCTTCTCCAGCCTGCATGTGAGACCTCCTGGTGTGTGGCCCTCCAAACATCCTCCAGGCACCATGACCTCCCACCCCTCCAGCCCTCGGCAGACGTTCAGCCCACATCCTACCACGGAGCGGCACCACCGGCCCCAAGGTGTTTAAGTAATAAAATGTTCATTTCAATCTGTTTCTCCTACTCATGAAGGTGTGCTCTCCATATTACTCAGTTTAAGCAGAGCACAGAAACATTTGTGTGTGAACTTGCGTATATACATACACATAACTATAAATACTTGTAGAGGTAACCCTTTCTTTATGCAATAAATGAAGCAGTCCTTGCTCACATCCCCAGCAATAATCAGTAACCGCACAGATCGCTTAGCTTGCTTCCCCTGCTCATCTGTAAATCTGCACTCCAGGTGTGGGAAATTTGACTGCTATATCCCTCAGTCATTTACTTAGTTAATTCATATGTAGCAGTCATGAATTAGCTAACTAGTATGCAGATGGAAAATAACTTTTTTCTTTCTTTTTTTCCTTTTTGAGGCATGGTCTAACTGTGTAGTTCAGGCAGACCTTGAACTCACTTTGTAGCCCAGGCTGGCCTAGAACTCATGGGAATCCTCCTTCCTCAGCCTCCCAAGTGCTGGAATGACAGGCATGCACCACTCATGCCAGGCAACATAACATTTTTCAGTCAACTGGAATACAGTGCTTATGTGCAATTTCTTTCGTTCTTTAATCCTATGCACTCCTTTTCTTCCCAAAGTTACTTAACTCAGGACCTTTCCCCTCATCCTCTTTAGTGAGATTGTTTCATAGATTTTACAATACAATTATCCATGTAATGTATTTGGATCTTTGTCTTACAGCCTATATTTATTCATTCATTCTTTCCTTTGCTAGTACCCCTAAGTGATGTCTTAAATTTGTATACTTCGGATTCCCTCTATTTACTATAAATGTTTATTGGTTTTAGCAAGTTCATAACGTACACCTACCATTATAGTATCATACAGAGGAGTTTCTCCACCCTAAAATCTCCTATACTTAATCTACTTCTCTCTTCCGCTTTTCCCAAAGTCCTGTCAGAAGCCGGTCTTTTTATTACTTGTATACCTTTAGCTTTACAAGAACGTGATATAATTGAAATTGCCTTCTGGGAAAACAAGCAATGACTGAAAGGAAGTAGCCTCTGTTAGAAATCAAAAGGGGTGTTTTGGTTACTTTTCTTTCATTGCTGGAAAAAAATATCCAGCACCCAAAATGAAGGAATGAAAGGTTTATTTACCTCACAGTTTGTGGAGGTTTCAGTCCATAATTAGCTTCCTCCAAGGCAGGGTGGCATGGCACAGGGGCAACACTTCAAGGCAGCTGCCAGCAAAAGCAGCCAATCACTGTTGTGCTCTTCCCTCTAGCACGTCCCTGTACTTCCTCATTTATTTACTGTGTTGTGTGGTCTTCCTTGGCATAGCCCTGTGGGTTTGAACACACACAGGCCGTGGAACAACAGCACCACCTTAAGAACACTCATTACTCTTTCCTAGTCTGACCCTTCTCTGCCTCATGCCTGCCAACCCCTATTCTCAGGGGTTGTTGTGAGGGTTTTTCCCTTTTCTTTTGATGGCATCCTGCATTTTTGTGTTACCTTCCAGCCTCTGTCTTCATACTATCTGAATGTCCAAGTTCCCTGAGAATCTTCTCAACAGCCTCCTTTGCCTCCTCATTCTTTGCCCAGCAATCGTAGTCAGCTTTACCCCTCTCCGGCACATCCCAGGATGGTGGCATCCCATGCTGGTGACATCCCAGGACAGTGACATCACAGGATGGTGACATTGCAGGATGGTGGCATCCCATAATGGTGACACCCTAGGTCGGTGACATCTTGCCTCACGGTCTCATGAGCACACATCTGCAAGTCAAGCTGCTGGACTGAGCCCTGTCACACCCAACTGGTTAAATCTGGGTTACACTGACTGACTCCACTTCCCTTCCTTACGGTTCACAACTCCACTGTCTGGACTACAGTTTCTTCCACGCTCGAATTCCTGAAAGCACTTCCTGTCCTCTCCTCATCTTCTGTCTGCACATGACTGGTAAGTCTTGTGGAACCTCTGGTTTTCCTTCAGGGGGACCCTCCTTTCCAGTTCTTTATTTCTTCCCACTCTTCCCTGTCTTCCATTGGTGCTCTTATCACAGCAGCTAACATCTGTGTGGGGCTTAATCTCTAGGACATGGCTAAACATTGAAATAAAATATCCTGTTTGACTTCTGCCTGCACCTCAGGAGGTGGGTACTGTGGCCATTGCAGTGTTACAGGTGACTGAAAAGACTTCCTAAGTGCCACGGCATCCTGAGCAGGGAGCAGGACTTTGACCATGGGTGTCTGGCTTGGGTATCCAGGATGGAGCCTGGGGGGTTCATTGAGGACCCCTCAGACCTGCACTGCCAGGACCGTAAACCCAATCCCATCCTCTGGCTGCAAAGATGTGAAAAAGCCCCAGATGAGGAAAGCAGAGTGGTGATCCCAGGGGTGGGAACAGAGAAGGCTTCCCAAGTCCAGCAATCTGGAGCTTGCACGTCCTTGGCCCTCTCTCCTCACTGGAGCCAATGTGGATCAGACTACTGGTCCCTCTTCTGTCAGTCCCAGGCCTCTCTCACACCCTGTTCTTTCCCTGTTAATCTTCCACCTCCTGCCGGGCCCTGGCTCCAGTGTGTGTGCTGCTGGGAGAGTTGCAGTGCTCGGTGAGCGTGGAGGGACAACTGGCTGCTGTCAGGTCATATGGGCTTCCGGGAGGCCCTGGGCTTGAAGAATCGTGAACACCAGGCAGGGAGCCGGGTTGTTTCTACTTTGGGGCACCTGGAGTGCAGGCAAGCAGGGCGGACCGGCCTTCAGTGAGTCTCAGCAACTCATGGTGCTTGGGAGTCCAGCTTCTTTGGGGGCAAAGAAGGTTGCATGGTCAGGACGCCGTGACACAGTCTGGACAGAGAGAGAGGACATATCCTGTGCCAGCCACAGGCCACAGTACCCACAACAGCGGAGGGGAGGCAGCGTGCAGCATGGGGAGCAGGCACCGGTGATAGCACCTTTCCTCTGGGAACACTGGGCATCACCTCACTGCTGGTGGGGAGACTGAGCCAGCGCAGGGCTGCCCGCAGTGCCCTGTGACCTCTCCCAGTGCTGACATCTGCCCAGGTCATACCCTGCTCTGGGTGTCATCCCCTGAAGATGCATTTCGGGGCCAAAATGAACTACAGTGTGATTATCTGGCCAGGTTAAGAAGGCTAAGACAAAATAATCATTTCTCAGCCTAAAGTTCCTTGTTTAGAGTTTATTCATGCAGTTTACCCACTCCCTAAAATTAATGTTTTATAGACACACTGTAAGCGCCCTAAATTAGATATCCACGGTGCTTTCCTTTGCTTGCAATTGTGCACAGAGGAGTGAAAATTTTACCTTCCTCTTGCACACATGCCCAGCAGAGATGGAACAAAGCTGCTTTCTATCTGCTTTTATCTCCTACACTGCAAACAACCATCCCTTCCTTGTGTACTTACTACTACAGACAGCAATTTTTGTCTTTGAGATGTTTTCGTTGGCGAGTTTTGCTGCTTCAATGGCCGTTGTACACAATATGAAAATTATTCTTAGCATTCCTAAGGAAAAGAAGGCCGTGACACGCTTTATAGAAAATGCACATCTTGGCTAAGCTTTGTTCAGACGTGAGTTACAGCACTGTTGCTTGTGAGTACAACGTTAATGAATCAACTACAAAATTTATACAAATTACTTACTGGAAACACACATAAAATATGTATTATCTGACTGATAAACATGTTGTAACCAGAGTCTACCAGACACTTAACCCTGTTTTACCCTTAAGACCTATGACTCAGTATCCTCTTCCAATTCAGTGTTTTTAGTAACTATATAGACCATGCCCATTACAAACAAGAACTGGGTTATTAAAGGAACTGAATTGTCATCTCAAATATAGATGCAACCGTCACAGTGACTGAAACCCTTATCTCTTACTAGTTTCTAAAGTGTTAACTGTTAGATAGGCAAAGAAGAAATTATTATCCCTGTTTTCTGTGCAAGAAGGAAGAAAAACTGAGTTGCTGCCTAAATTTCTGGCACTTTCTGGGGAAAGACTGGGGCTTCAGTCATGAGAGAGAGTTGGCTAGCTGAGATGGTTAAGCACACCAAGACACTGCCACATCCCTTACTAAATCTAAAGTACAGCCCTTCCCAGATCACTCAGGAAATGTTATAAGCATTTCAGAACACTACAACAAGAAGTGTCTTTTTCTGATTTTCTTTTGTCTTACCTGTGAAGATCATGAAGTTAGAAAACCCAGTTTAAAACCACATTCAAAAAAATATAAATAAATAAATAAATAAATAAAACTGCATTCATCAACACCCACTCCTGTCCAGTTCCCAGATTACTTTCATAATCCACTCTCTCCTGCTGCTCCAGATGCCTCTTCAAAATGGACTGATAGGCTGAAAGTGATTGTCTTGCACTGAACCACGCCCTCCCTAAGGCATTTCCAAGTCCCAACCATGGACAGCTGTACGGGGACCTATTTGGGCAAGGGGCTTTGCAGATGTAATTAAACTAAGGGTCTGTAAATGAGATCATCTTGGGTTAACCTGGTGACTCTAAATCCAAGAAGAAGCTTGCAAGGAAAAGGCTCTCTGAAGGCAGAGACTGAAGTGATACAGACCCCTTTCCAGTTTCTTGTCATGGTCTGGGAAATTTGTATTTGTAATCCCATGGAAATGTTACCGGAATTCTACTGAGTTAATTCCAGTCTATAACTCCCAGTGCAATCCATGGTGAGAATAAAGATGCTAAGACATATTTATAGTTATGGGGACCAAGGAGTCCTAAGACCGGACAGGATAAGGATAAAGACTCATCAGAACAAAAGCCTTGACCCAGGACCTAACCCAGATTGTATTAATTCATGAAGAAGGGCTGACTTGAAAATGAGTGACTGTGAGAATAGTAGGAAATCATGAGTGCTATGAGCTGGGCTAGATAGGAGGCCTGGAACATCTCTGCACTATATAGAGAGAGGGATATGCAGGAAGACCAATCTTCATAACACAACTGAGGTAGCATTTAATGTTTATAGGCCAGTGCTTCAGCTCTGATGGGCAAACTTGTCTGTCCTGGGAAGTCATAACCTCTTACCTTGAGGCTGGAGCCTTGGTGACAGCCCTAGAACCATGGCTCTGCTTCCTGCCCAGCTTAGTCATGTTTTGTAGGGAAACAGCGACTGTCAGCTTCAAAGATTACTCATCAGCACCTCAGCCAGCCCTACTTACATTCCTTAGAGACAACTGAAGGAAACAGCCTAGCCAGCTCTGTACATACCAGTACATGGAGAGGGGGCCATGTTTAGCCAGGGTGGAGGCAGTTGCCCTTTGTTCGAGGAGAGTCGTCCAGGTGGTCCTTCACATGAAGTGATAAATCTGCACATGCTTCTCGATTTACAGTTACATCTCTATCATAAACTGAAAACATTGTAATCAGAAATGCACTTCATATACATAACCTGCAGAACATCATAGTTCAGCGTGCTTTTAGTGTGCTACTTACATTAGCTTGCATTTCAGTGTGCTACACTTATATTAGTCTAAATGTGGGCAAAATCACCCAACCTGGATGGTATTTTATAATGAGGTGCTGCATATTATGAATAACTTATTGAATACAGACACTGTGGAATACATTCTTGGTTCTGTACACTGATGATTAACTAGAACCAGCTCAACACACTACCCAATATCTTGAGAGAACATTGCACCCCATAGGCTAGCCTGTGGGCAAAAATTAAAATCCAAAACTCAAAATACAATTTCTGATGGATGTGTATTCCCCCACCATCATAAAGTCAAAGAGAACATAAGTCAAATCATCCTTTAGTAGGGGGCCATTTGTAGAAGCCAAGGATTACCAGCAGTCATTAGAAGCAAGAGTCAAGTATGCAATAGGTACTCCCCCAAAGCCTCCACAAGGAACTGACCCTTGATTTTAGACTTCCAGACTTCAGAACTCTTCTGTAAGGGACTAGGATTCTGTTGTTTTAAGCCATCATGTTTGTGATAATGTGCTACAAGCTTGGCGGCTTAAAATGATATAAATATATTCTTTCACAGTTCTCAAAGGACAGAAGTCTGTACCTGGAAGTTGAGGTGTTAGCAGACACTCTAGGAGAAACTGCTCCTGGTCTCTGTCTGTCTGCATTCCATGGCTTGTGGCCACATCCTCCCGGTCTCTGCCATCATTGTCAACCTGCCCTCCTCCCCTTCTAGCTGCCTGAAATCTCTCTCTGCCTCTTTCAGGACATTTATAGCCCATCCAGATAATGCAGCACAACACTCTATCTTCAGCATCTTTGACTCAGTCATACCTGCAGAGACTCTATCATGTAGTGTAAGCTGAACAGGTTCTGGGGCTGGGGTTATGCACAGATATTTGGAGGCTGTCATTTAGCTTAGCATGTATACTGTGACAATGGTGACAGGGGAAATGTTCCTTCAGGATTTAGGGATCAGATGCTCTGTTCTCATTTAGTTTCTATTGCTCAAGCGGCTTTTAATTCATTGTTCTCTGAATGCTTACAGATGGAAATGATGATGCAAAATTCATTCAAGAAATCACATACACTACTGAAGAAGCTAAATAAACAAAACATTTGAGGTTTCTAGTTTCACTTTACCCATTCATAGTAAACGACTTCAGGATGAAATTTTTCTCTGTTTCCAACCACTAGAGGTATATCTGTCACTTGTTTTGCATGGTATTCTTGAAATGGAAATTTAATCATGCTAGGTACGAAGGCTTACTTCAGCAAGAACACTGCTGTGCCATGCCCTGGGTGTTTTTTTCTGCTGCCCTCACTCCAGATTCCAGTGTTGAAGGCTGCAGCCCAGCATGATAGCATGAAGAGGCAGGGATTCAGGCAGCCTCAGTGAGTCATTCGAGGAACCCCTGATGAACAGCCTTGGTGCTGCATGAAAGTAGGCCTGGGAACAGAACAGGTAGATCCTCTCCAGACACCAAATAAACTCAGGTTCCTTGGTCATGGACTTGTTGGCCTCTAGAAATGTGAGGGTTTTTCAGCATTAGACATTAAACTCAGGAGCACTGCACCACTGGAACGCATCCTCAGTCTTTTCTTAAATTTTTTTTTCATTTTGAGACAGCATCTCACTAACTTGCCTAGCCTGGCCTAGAACTTGTAATCTGCTTGTCTCCTGAGCAGCTGGGATTACAGGCCTGTGACACTGTGCCCAGCCTGAGATCCAGATGTCTGCTGTATATAAGCTCCCCTGCTTTGGTAGGGTGTTGCAGTGAGCCAGTCCAACTAGGGTGAGCGTTCTGTACCCAGAGGGCTGGCTAACTAATCTTTCAAAGTACTTTTGTAGTAGGAGAAAGATAATAGCCACAGGCAATGGGTTCTAATATATAAAAAAGACTCCCTCCGGTCTGGTAGCAAATTTTGTCACCCAGATGATGGGGATGGAGGAGTAGAAAAGTCACCTACCTGTTAATGAATCTGCTGTGGAGAGGTAAAATGGAAAGGAGCCACCCAATGGTTCCTTGAATTTTATTCATATTACTCTCCCTCCTCCGGGCAGGAGGCAGACGAGATGTTCTCGAGCCAGTGGGAAAAGCAATGAGACTACGGCTGCTAAGTGAGGGGCCCTGAAGCTGACACACAAGGTGTCCGCACGTAGGATTTTGCTGTCAGATATGGGGCTCTGGGTGACCTAGGACCCTGGAAATCCTTTCTGTTGCAAACAAGCCAGCCATTTAACACTGGGCTCAAAGGTGTGGGGCTGATTTCCTCTCCCTGAGTGCTCCCAGAACTCTCCTTCCCCCCACCCCACCTTAGCTGCTTGTGGGGAAAGATAATCAGAGACACATTGGCTGTGCTCTCCCTCTGCCAGGAGGGAATGGAGGACCCAGCAGGGGACTTAGGGGAGGGAGGGCTCAAACTTGCGACTCTGTCAGACTCAGGCAAAGCCATGGGTGCAGAAGTGGCCAAAGTCACTAGAGAAGGAAGGGTGGACCTGGGGAGAAGGGTGCTTGGGGTCAGAAAGGGGCCTCTTTCACCACCTCTGAGGCACAGAGCTGAGGGTGGGTGACAACAAGGGTTTCCATCTCCGCTGTCCTCGCCCCCTAGCAATCTTCTCCTGTCTCCCTCAATTCAGAACTCAGTGGATGGGGTTTAGACAAGATATGCTGCCCAGAAGGGAAGCAAAGGCAGCTCTTTGGTGGGGTCCCTGGGGTGGACTCCTTGTGAGGCGATGCCCGTGCGCCTGGACTTTCCCATCGACGAAGCCTCCTCCTGCTTAGCATGTGCTTCGTGCTGGACATGAAGATGGTCCCCCAAACCTATTTCCCTGGCCTCTCTGGCCAGACTAAGAGGATCTGTGGTGCGTGGAAAAGCTCCACTGTGGGTCTACACTGAAAGCCACTTGAGCACACGCGACTTCCTGGCCCAACATCGCCACCTGCCGGAAGCAGCGGCTGAGTACAACCCTCTCCAAAACGCAGCCGGTAAGCTGTGGATTCCAGGAGTCCTTTTTGGGGATGTCTTAATGGATACTTGTAGCAAAGGAAGTGTCCAAAAGGCCTCAGTATTTCTTTCACTACACATGGAATATTCAGGCCTCTGCCACCTCGGTTTGGCATCCTTGATTTTACAAGGAAAAAGCGGCAGCTGGCTTTTTGGAGGGAAGTTTGTTCCATGATGACTTGAATGTCACTAAAGAAACGCCTTGGAGGCCAAACGTGTGTACACTGCAGGTGGGGAGAGGCAGGTCCTGTGCAGGGTCGGAGCTCTGAGGCAGGGCATGCTGGGCGGCCTGGCCAGAGGTAGTAAGATAATCATGGCTTCTTGCATATCGTGCTAGGCTAGGAAGAAGGAAGCACGATAAAGAGAGGGGCTCTGGGGGCTCTGAAGACTGAGTATCCCCACCCAAGCACTCTGCCTGATCTGTGCACGGTGAACACAACAGGCCAGTAGCTTTGAATGGGGCACAAATATGAATCTTTTGCAAATGATAAAAACAGTGCTGCTGCCAGGACCACAAAATTCAGCCACCCCTAGGTGTTAGACGTATTAGATGGTGGGGTGCAGGGGAGACCACCTGAAGAAGCCACATGGGTGATGGATGCCACCTGGGTGTGATTCCAGCACCTTGGGAGGCTCAGGTAGGATGATTGCAAACTCAAGCCCAGACTGGACCCCATCTTAAAATTAAAAAAATAAAAATAATAAAGGACCAGAGATGCAGCTCAGTGCAAAGGTTCTCAGTTTAATCCCCAGTACTGAAAACAAGCAAGCAAGCAAGCATGTGCCATTCCCAGTAGGCCCACCCCACCTTAGCTGTTTGTGGGGAAAGATAATCAGAGATATACTGACTGTGCTCTCCCTCTGTCCACAGTGATTCCAAAGCAGTGGAGGATCATTGCCTTTACACATTAGCTCCTTGTGCACTGCTGTGCCCTTGTGTACAGAAAGATATTGTGCAGATCCACCATTTGGAGCAGGTTCCATCAGACTCATCTCGTCACAGTGTCAGTTCTGGCCAAAGCACAGTCTCTCGGGAGAGAAGTGGGACACTCAGCCCTGAACTGGAGCAGAACAAAAGCTCCCAAGTGAGACCTGTGAGGAGCATGGCGGGCCACCCTATCTAGATGTCTGCACCTGAAGCTGTGACCCATGAGTGTATCAGGTTACACAAGACAGAGAGGCGAAGGCTGCAGTTGGGATCAGTGTGGCTTGCTGGCTGCCTCTGAGTTGGTGCGGTTGTCTTGAATGCCTGAGTGGGCATCAGAGTCACAACAATCCTTAAAGTGAGAAATGGCTGGCAGGAGCCCGAGGGCGATGCGACTCTGGGCACTGCACAGAGGGATGCACTGTTGCTTTTGGAAACGCAGGAAACACGTTTCCTTCCAGAGCCTCCAGGAGGGAACTCAAGTCTCAGTATATTGACTGGAGCCATTGAGACCGGGGTCACATTTGTGACCTGCACATGGGCCCTGCGGCCTTTCAGTGTCCACAACAACAACACCGCAGAGCACCTGTGCCTCTCACTTCCTTCCTAGTTCCCAGTGAAGGGCTGTCCGGGGTAAGAAGCCCAGATTCTCTGTGGGGGACACTTCTGCTCTGGGACACAGAAGGAGTCCACTGAACCCCAAGCTGCATTTCTGCCGGTCATTTCCAGGATTTTGTATCCAGGGCCTGCAGGCAAAAGTAGGAGGAGTTCCTGGCTGGGCTTGGGCATTCACTCCAGCTCAGCAGGAGGAGGCAGGACACGTGGTGAGGGAGGGAGGATGTACTTGCCATCTGGTGGTCCCCTGGGACCTTCATGCATTCCCTTGCCTGATTTCAATAGCAACTCGACAACTGCATCCATGCTAGTCTGAGGAAAGCATAACAGACGGGATCTCAGACCCTCCAGAGATGAAGGCTTGAGCCTCCCAGTAGAAGAGCCAACAGCAGGATAAACACTAAGAGGGGAGGGAAGGAGTGGAAGCAATCGCAGAGGGAGAGAGTTAAGAAACAGATGCACACTCCAGTCCAGCTGCTGCGCACCGCCCCACTCTTTCTCCTCTTCCGGGTTCTCCCCAGGAATCCAAGCAGCACGAGGCAGGAGGGATGGTACACCGCCCAATTCTTGTTCGAGGAAGATATTTTGTCCACCTCTGCAGATGCCAAACAGGTCAGCCCTTCCGGAAGTTACCTGGGTGGCCCTACAACTGGCTACTCTCCAGCTTGATAACTTGCGAAAACACTCACAAAACTCAGAAAATCCTTCTATTTATGGCTGTGGTTTGTGTAATGAAAGTTTACAGATGAAGTCAGCAAAAGGGTGGGGATGATTTCCGATGTGCAAAGTTGGTTTTAACACTCAAAAAATCTATTACTGTCATTTGTCGTATCAACAGGCTGATGAAGAAAAATTGCTGGATCACATCAGTGGCTACAGAAAGAAGTATTTAACAAAAATTTAACATCTGTTGATAAAAACTCTCAGGAATCTGGGAATAGAAGGCAATTTCTCTGCACTGATAAAGAACATTCATTTAAAAAACTGTCCTGTTAACATGATGTTTAGTGATAAACAGCTGGTTGTATTCCTGCTAAGAGAGGGATGCAGGTTCTTACCACACCTTGTTCAACATCATACTAAAATCCTAGCTCATGAAAAAAAGCAATAAAAAGCAATAAGACTCATGTGAATTAGGGAAGAAGAAATAATACTGTCTTTCTTTGCTGCTGACATGATTGTCCATGTTCCGTGCAGAAGATTCCAAAAGATCGATGATAACAGCAAACCCTCCGGGACCTAATTATCTTAGATCTTTTCTGGGGCTATCACAAAATGCAGCTCTTTAGACTGGGTCATTCAGAACAGCAAATGTTTTCTTGCCCAGAGTTCTGGAGGCCGGGAAGTCCAAGATTGAGGTGTTGATTTCACAATTCTGGACCTGACCTGCACAGCATGAAGGAAGCTTCAGAGCATTATGTTCAGCAGAAAAGTCCAGTCCCGAAAGATTAAAAGGGTGTGATTTCATTTACAGGACACACTCAGATATGGAGACTATATCAGCAGGATGACAGAGAAGAGGAAGGAGTGGGGGTGGCTGTAAAAATACACCATGAGGGATCCTTGCGGTGATGGGAAACGCTGAGGCAGGAGGACCGTTGCAAGTTCAAGACCAACCTGAACCACATAGTGAGACCCTGTCACAAAGACTAAAAGAAGGAAAACAGAGAAAGAGAGAGGAAGAGACAGACAGACAGACAGACAGATATTAAATGGAATGTTACAGATTTTTAGGTGTTATGTGCAGATTACTGGAAATTAAGACTGTCTTGGAAGACCTAAGAATAGTATGTAAATATGTAATTATGATTGATACGTAATTATAAATTATTTTCAAGTGGGTCATTACAAACTGTCAATTAGACAATTTATTAAAATAGCTGAGCACATCTGGATACCATATGATAAATACAAGTCCATTTCTTTCTGATTCGAATTTCTTTTTCTCCCTATGGCATCCTCGAACCATACAAAAGATTATGTGATATTATGAAAATAATAATTTCACAAGGAGTTAATAATCTCACTCCCTAGTATGTAAATTTTTATAACCTACATCCTGTCTCGAATCTTTAGGGAAGGAATTCAGTATTTCCATATGGTGGCAGCTTCAGCGGAACGAAGTTTGTGTTCCCAGACAAGATCCACGCGTAAGGTTGGCTTCCCTCTCCCCTCTGGAAGGACACAACAATTTGAGGTTATTTTCCTTAACTATTGATGATCAAAATAACAAGTCCGGCTTGTGTTTGTCTAGTGGTTACAGACATGCCGCAGAATAAATCTCTGATACTCAAGTTTGTAAAAATTAACCAGAAAAACCACCACTTGCCCTTCTACACACACCATACACATCTCTCGCCAGGCTGCTGCATTCCTTTGGGCCGGGTGCAGCAGCCTAGGCCTGCGCTGGGCGCTGACGAGTGCGCAGCCCAGCTGGTGCGTTAAGCCGCGGGCAGCAGGGGGCGCGGTAGGCGTGGCTCGCGTGCCGTGATGGACAGCGGGGGCTGCAGCACGGGTGAGGTAATGGCCCGGGCGGGCGCAGGGCCGGGTATGCGTGTGCGCGAGCCAGGGGCGCCGCGGACCCTCCCCCGCCGCGGTAGTAAGGCATAAAGCAGCGCGAGGCGGTTTCGATCTGGTGTCCAAGCTGCTAAGCGGAGGCCTGGCCGAACCATGGCGCGGCGCTCGCCGCCGTCTGCAGCCCAGGTCCCCTGGGGCGGGTGCAGCGTGGCCCAGGGGCCCAGCGACGGAGGTGCTATGCCGTGCGCCCGCGAGTGAGCGCCGGGGCGGTGTGAGAGGCGGTGGCCGAGCCGAGCCGAGCCGAGCCGAGCCGAGCCGAGCCACCCGAGCCGAGCCACCCGAGCCGAGCCGAGCCGCCCGAGCCGAGCCGAGCCGAGCCGCCCGAGCCGGTCGAGCCGAGCCGAGCCGAGCCGGTCGAGCCGAGCCGTGCTGTCCGAGCCGAGCTGAGCCGTTCGAGCCGAGCCGAACCAAGCCGGCGGGCGTGGGGCGGAACGCCCATGGGCCGGCGCTGAGCCGGGCGGGCGCGGGCTGGCTCGCCTCGCCATGCTCCTGGCCTCCGCCGTGGTGGTCTGGGAATGGCTGAACGAGCACGGCCGCTGGCGCCCCTACAGCCCGGCCGTGAGCCACCATATCGAAGCGGTGGTGCGCGCCGGGCCGCGCGCCGGGGGCAGCGTGGTGCTGGGCCAGGTGGACAGCAGGCTGGCGCCCTACATCATCGACCTGCACTCTATGAACCAGTTCCGCCAGGACACAGGTGAGCTGCCTGCGCGCCTGCTCGGTGCGCGTGGCCCAGGCCCCTCTGTGGGCACCCGGGGCTGCCCAGGCTCGGCAGAGTCTCAGCCGCCACCTGCCGTCCCGTCCTCCCCTCCCCACGGCCCCGGGCTGCAGGAATCCAGGGGCACTGGCCACTTGCTGCCGGCACTGGTTAGGGGCTCCTGGGAGGCGAGCGCGGGGCTTGCGGGGTTTCGGGCGCGGTCCCGGCCCGGAGCGACAGGCCCGGGCGGACGGCGCGAGGGGGCATGGCCGGGCTGGGGTGCCCGCGCGCAGGCCTCTCCCTTTGTCCCCCCGGGGGCAGCAGCGGTGGCTGATTCTGCGGGGACCGTCCCTGGGCGCTGCTGGTCCCAGCGCCTGCCTGAAGATGCGGGATTCCCGGGGTCCTGCTTCACTGTCTCTTCCTGAGAACCAGGCTGCCCCTGAGGCCACCACGACCGTCCTTCCCAGGGACCGTTTACAGGCAGCGGCGGGAGGGAGCCTGCGGGTAGCGGGGGTGGGGTCGCCGAGGGAGGACCCGCGGGAGCATTTGCACGCCTGAGTCCCTTCTCCGCAGCAGCTGGCCCAGGGCAGATCTGGCTCCCTTGCCTCTCCTCGGGCGGCGAGGCGAGGGGTTGTTTTTGCAGTTCTGGCTGGGCTTTCCCCTGAGTGTGACGTAGGCCTCCTCCTGCGTGCGAGCCCAGAGAGCAGGTGTGACAAGGAGACAGGGTGAGGAGGGCCCTGTGGCCGGGAGAACAGCTGCTGGAGCGCCCGCCTGGCTTCCTAGGAAAGCCGCACATCCTGTGTGCTAATGAGGGCTGTCATGGGAAAGGGTCTCTTTCCTCTCTGAGCCTGCGCTTTCATCCCGACGCCAGCAGCCTCTTTGCCAAGGATTCTACAGACACTGGCCGATTGAGTGCAGCTTTCTGGGGAAAAGATTCCAGAAGTGTTTGCATCTGGCAGGCTTAAGCTTTGGCCGGGAAGGCGGGGAGGAGAGGAGGAGCAGGAGGAATGTGGGGAGATTGGGCAAGGATTAAGTGTGGCCAGGAAAGAGAGAAGGTAATTGTGCAACTTGCCCAGCAGTTGTGGCAGTACAGATTGCGGGAGTTGAGGGGGAGCTGATGCTGAGGAGGTGGAGCCAGGTCTGAGGCACCTGACAGCGAGTCTGTGTCCTCCTCCAGATGAAAGTAGCTTGGGTTTAGCCTTTCTGTTTCAGACTAAGTCTCAGCACATATGGAGAACCACCCTGGTTATGTACAGGCCCCAGCTTTTGTTGGGCTTTGGGGAAGGAGAGAGGCTTCACCTGGATTGGGGACTGCCAGGATGGACATGGTACTTGGGGTGGGAGATCTTTCGCCAACAGAAAGCATTCTTCTGGCTAGTAAAGTTGGTGATTTGGAGAGAAGCCTGGGCAAATGCACAGAAGCTACCTGCCAGGGTCTGGTCACTCTTCTCTGGGAACAGACTGGCTACTGCCTGCTGGTTAGCAGTTCAGCTAGGGTTTCAAGCCAAGGCAGAGGCCCAGCCCTGGATCTTCGCAGGACCATGGAGGGAGTGTTTCCTCTTCCCCTGGCAGATGCTTCTCTCCTGAGTGCTGAGTCCTGTGTGGCTCTGAGGGCTATGGGCTTAGTCTCCAGTGAGGCCGAGCGGAGGAGCCTGGAGGCTAGGGTGCTGGGCTTGAGCCCCCTCCTCTTTTCCCCACCAAGACCCCTGCTGCTCTTCTCAGCACAGCTCACTGATGGGACCCATACAGAGTAGGAACCTGAAGCCACCAGTGCCTGGGCAGCTTCAGCCAAAGCCTGGCAGTATTTAATTAAATCTCCCACTGTCTGCAAGCCACTATTTTAAAGCTGGGAGCCAGTGACTTCCCTCAAATGAAAGAGCTGCAAGCTTCCTGCCATAGGGTGGTTCCCCTTTCCCTCTAGGTGCCTTCTTGGCCTGTGTGGGAATGCTTCCTCAGGCGGGAGTTTTGTCTTGTTACAAGTTGCCTTGTGATTTCCCAGAATTCTCCATCCTTCTCCCCCTTCCAGCTATTTACAAGGTCCTTTCAACAAAAATGTCACTTCTCACCAGCTCTGCCTATTGGAATTCTTGTCCATCAAAGCCTGTGTACTTTGTCATCTACTTCTTCCAGTGTGCCCCAGACCCGACATCAAGACCTTACTTATTTCATGCATACTTTCTGAGCCCTAGGACATGGCCTGCTTGTGGGATTAAGCTGGGAGAAAATACCTTCGTGGCCACTTCTGCACTCTTGGGAAGGAAGCAGGTTGTCATTAGAGTAGATGCAGATAAATGTATGACTACATGTTGCAAAAACTATGGACCAGAGTTCGACCTGCTCCTGGCAGCCACTGAGGAGCCTGGAGAGCTGGGTGGGCGGAGGGATGGGAAGGGAAGCTATGGCAGAGATTTAGCAAGGAGGGGATACGGTCCGATTTCCTGCCAGCAGGCACTGTGGCACATTGTGCATCAAAAATAGCCACTCACACCCTCATCCCCTACCCCTGTCGGAGCCTTGCACTGCCCCAGGAATGCTTGTATTTTGCCTTCTCCATGGTAACTGATGAGCGTGCAGCAATATGTGATCAGCGATTAAGCGGCAGACAGCTAGAGTCTCCAGTCCAACCCAGTGTAGCCTGTGGGGCCCTTGAGTTAGGCCCTGGAGTACAAAGACCTGCTCGGCAGGGTCCCTGCCCCCACTCCCAGCACCTGACAGCTGCACTGACCCTCACTGTCTGCACCTCAGACTTCCCCTGTGTGGGGCTTCAGCTGGGAGAATGGCTCAAGCAATGACTGGGAAGTGGCTGAGGACCTAAAGGAGAAGGAAGATTTCTGTGGGTAGAAATGGCAAAAGAGAGCCAGGCATGGTGGCCCATAGCTGTAGTCCCAGCCCTCTGGAAGGCTGAGGCAGGAGGATCACATGTTTGAGCCCAGCCTGTACAACCTAGTGACTTGGCCAGACTCTGTCTCAGAACTAAAAAATGGGGAGGTGGGAATGTCTTTCAGCATGAAGGCTCTCGTTTCAGTACCATAGAAAAAGAAAAAGA
>PVJX010029564.1:0-22817 GCA_004027295.1 Dolichotis patagonum | reverse complement strand
GGAGGCTTAGGCAGGATGGTCACAAGTTTGTTTTCTGTCTTTTTTTTTTTTCCCCAGTACCTGGGATTGAACTCATGACCTCGTGCTGGCCAGGCAGGTGATTATACCACTGAGGTAAATCACTGGCCATCCGCAAGTCTGAAGACAGTCTGGGCTCCACAGTTTTTGAAGTCAGCCTGGAACATTGTTTCAAAAAAAAAAAATGTTTAAAAGGTTATTCAGGGAACAGATCTGATTTAACCAAGGTCTGTTTGTTTCCCAAGGCCCATTTCAGAATACATTGTCACTTATTTTATCACAAATACCCCAGTCAGTGACGTAGGTGACAGATACAAAGTCACCACTGTTCTGGTGCCCAGGGGCATGTGCAGAACCAGAGGGGATGGGACAGGAGGGCAGGGCTAGGGAGCCTGGAGGCCTTGAGGACTGGTGAGCTTGAAGCAGCCATCCGAGTGATGAGGACCAAGGAGGCACTGAGGACAAACCGAGGTATCCAATGTCCCTGCAGATCACTGTCACCGGAGTGGAGGGGCCAAGTGACCACCCACCCCAGGCCATCCTTATCCTCCCTGCAGGGTGGGTCACAGACAAAGCCACACAGTGAGAAACATGGACCAGTGTGGGAGAGACAGGCCAGAGCAGGTCACAAACCCATGTCCAGGGGCGGCACTGACCCCCCAGTACGGTGGCCATCAGGCCTCAGCCAGAGTTTAGACAGGGACCAGCCATACAGGGCCAGGTGGGGACCCACCAGAGAGCTTCCCTCGGTGCTGAGACCTGGACTGGAAACTCAGTGGGACTGGGGAGGGGGGAATCATTTCTCTGAAAGCAGATTCAAGATGACAGTTATCTTTGGCATTGTCAGAGCAGTGAGGCTGGGAGACATATGCAGGAAAATGGTCCTGTCTCTTGCTGAGCATGGTTGGTGTTGGTTTTCCTACTGATCTTGGTAACATTTTTTTTTTTTTGAGGCAGGGTCTTGCTATGTAGTAGTCCTGCCTAGCCTTGAATTCATCAGTGATCCTCCTGCCTCAGCCTCCCAAGGGCTAGGTTTCTGGTGTGCGCCACCACACCCTGCTAACCTCGTGCATGTCCTGTGTGTCCTGTGCAGATCATGGGCCAAGTCGTACCTTCCTCTTTGAGGCCCTGGCAGGGGACTCAGTGGCGCTAAGGATGCCCCCCCCCAATCCCTGATGCCAAGAGAGAGACTTTGCTTTGTGGAAACTGTACCTTCAGCTTGGTTTTCTGTGGATCTAGAACTGCTCTAAAAAGTTTATCTTTGTGGGGAGGGGAAGGGGTTCTGGGAACAGAGGACACTGGGGGAAAGGACAGGACAGGAAGTCAAAAGAATGAAGATGCACTAGGTGTCTGCCCTGTAACCCACTGTGAAGACATTCATCCTGTGTCACGAACCTATGCCAGCGTTTAAAAACAGCTAGCCAGCATCACTTAGACCCTGTGTCAAAATAAAATTTAACAAGGGCTGTGGACGCATCTCCGTGGCAAAGCACTTGCCCAGCACATGCGAAGCCGTAAGGTCCAGTCCCTAGTACTACTCACCCCCCAGAAGAGGGAGTCCCTGAAAGATGGGGGGGGTAATAGCTTGTTTTGGTTACTGACTCGATACAGGGATGAGAACGATGACTCCCTAAGAAAATCAAACACAAGTTTCCAAAAGTTTCTAAAAGTTGTAATTATTTCCCCACTAAGCATGGACAGCTGACTGTCCTGGGCCCAGTGCTATCAGCTTTCTCTCCAGAATGCATCTGGGATGTGTGGACTTTGCTCCCTGCCTGTTGCCACCATGTTTAATCAAGTTACCAGTATTATCCTCTTAATCTCAGCCTCTCCTCACTCTGCTGACTCCAAACCATGATTTTAAACAAAAACTAGGGTCACTTGACCTGTTGTGATGGCTCACACCTGTAATCCCAGCACTAGGGAGGCTGAGGCAGGAGGATCATTGCAAATTCAAGACCAGCCAGAGCTACAAAGTGAGCTGAATGCTAGCATGAACTGCTTAGTGAGACCCTGTCTCAAAAAAAAAACTGGAAAAAAAATTGTAGGGTCACTCACTTTAATTACTCCTTGTGGGCAAACTCTTTGAGGGCTCCTGGGGCCCTTCTGGTTGGAGGGGTCCAGACCTTCTGTGTCCACCTCTGTCCCTGTCTCCTTGCTAACCCCGGGTCATTGCTTGAAGAGAGTTTATACTTCCTTGAGACAGGTTACACCTGCTTTGCCCCTCCCTCCCATAGTACCGCACATAAGTATAGAGTTACTGGGCATATCTCCTCATGCGAACAGTGTATGTTTGCACTCGTCTATTTCCTGTTTCATACCTACCTGTCCCTAAAAGCCTGTGTTTCAGTCTCTGTACATTCACTACCGTGTGTGTCCCAGAAAGTGGCTCAGGCTAGAGATGAAGAGTTGTGCAACAAATATTTGTGGCTTGTTCGGTTCAGTTTGGTTTGGTTTGGTTCAGACAAATTCACGGTGATCCTCCTGCCTCAGCCTCCAGAGTGCTGGGATTACAGGTGAGCTCCACCGTGCCCAGCCATGAATATTGGTAAGTAGGTGGCTCTGCTAGGCTGTAGTGATCTATAGATGAAGGAGATACAGATCTCGCCATGGAGGAAATTCACCCTCTGGGCGGGAGAGAGGACTGAACTAAATGTCTGTAAGGGAGTTAACATCAAAGGAAACTCTGCAAGTCCTGAGAAAGGGACATTATTTATGGTCACGGAAATCAGAGGACACTCTTCAGAAGGGTGGAACAGCCTGGCACTGGGTAGGGGAAAGGATACACAGGGGCACTGGTCTGAGGGAGAAGACAAAAGGGGAGAAAGATGTGTGGATCAATGCCAAGGCCGCATGGAGGACATCGAGGGGAGGTGCGTGACAGAAGCAGATGCTGTGCCAGATGGTCACAAACCTCACTTGCCAGGCTAGGAATTCTGGTCTGGTCTAGCCAGGATAGGGCACACCTGTAATCTTAGCACTTGGGAGGCTGAGGCAGGAAGACTGCCATGAGGTTGAGGCTGGCCTGGCATCCAGGGAGAGTTCAGAGCCAGACTGAACTACATGGAAAGACCCTGCCTCAAAAAGACCAAAAACAAAAAGCATTTTAGTCTGTAGGCCAGTGTTGGTAACAACCCAAGTGAGCCTTTTAAAAAGAATTAAACTAGGGCTAGTGATATAGCTTAGTAGTGCAGTGCCTGCCTGGCAAGCATGAGGTCCTGAGTTCAACTCCCAGTGCAAAAAAAAAAAAAAAAAAGCTATATGATAAAAGTGATTGAGTGATTTGTACTCAATCTAGAGCAGTGCAGAATATTAAAGAGAGGAGGCAAGTAGAAAAGAAAAGAATTTAATAAGCTGGGAGGGCGCGGAGGGAGTCACCACAGGGAAGGCTTTAGTGGCTCCCTGCAGACAAAGGGCAGGTTCTGTCTGATATAGGCTCTCATGGGGGAAGGGCTCTGGGGACTGATGTGAGCTGGTTTATTTTGTGAGAGTGCAGGAGATTGGGTAAACTTTTACATTCCTGAGCTCTGGCAGACTTTTAGGAGGGAGAAGCCATAGGGGCTTCTGGGAAGAAGGAGGTGTGCATTATCAGAGCACAGCTTTGAACCACTGCCATGATGATTGTGCTGTCTCTCAGGCAGGCAGACCTAACAAAAAGTAGAAATGGTAGTACAATAAACACTCCTATGATTGCCACCTAGATTCAGTAATGAACATTTTGTCACATTCATTTAACAGATAGGCAGCTCTATCTGTGTATGTGCATTTCAAAGTATGTGTCACTTAAATTTGGCTGATTTTGCTCACTTGTTTTGTTTTCTTTTTTGGTGGAAACTACAAACAATACGATTCTTCACTCCTCAATACTTCAGCATGTTCTTCTACATTTTATATTTTCTTTTGTATCTATCATACCATTGAGGAACTGAACAAATGAATAATTGCCTAATAATATCTGACACAGGTCCATTTTAAAATTCCAACAGTCCTAAAAATGCCTAAAAGGCTGTTTTTATAGAAGAATTCAATCATGCATTTGACTATGTCTTTTAAGGTTTGTTTTCTTTTAATTTAGGACAGTCACCTGGACTCCTTTTCATGACTTTCAAGACGTTGATTTTCCTTGCTCCACGTGTGAGCCCTGTCCTCCCTTGAAGCACTCCTGTGACACAGCTGTCTCTAGGACTCTTCACATGCTCCATTTATCTTGTTGTCTCTTTCAGTGTCTCCTTTTACTGGCTTCTGTAGCCTCCAAGGTTTGGTTAAATTCAGCTTCAACTTTTCTGGCAAGAAAACTTTACTGCATTGAGAATGTGTATTGCATGCTACAGCACACCAGGGATCTAAAAAAATATTGTCTCGGGGTTAGCGATACAAAGGCTTAGGTTAAGATGGAGACAGCCGGACTTACCCGACTTAAAAAGTATAGTATGTCTTTTTCCTCTGTGCTTGGTAAATGACCTGAGGGACATTTGGCGACAGAACCCATATTGTTATAGTTGTTCCCTATTAAAAAAAAAAAAAAGTCTGTGCATGGATGTGCCCTTAATAATGAGCATTTTTGTAAATGACTTTTCCAAAGTCATAGACAGTAAGTAGCAAAGACATGACAGAAGCATAAATGGGTTAACTTTAGTTTCCTTAAAAAATATTAATCCTAATTAATTTATATATACTGAAGATGTGTGGAGAATTTTTTCTCAAGAACTCAATAAATATTTCTATTTGAAACCATTTTCTAAAACAGGACATTTTTCTTTATTTCCTGTTTCTCTTCCCCAAGGAAAGTCCATTTGTTTTACAGTGTCCAAAAGCTACACTTCAAACTGGTAGGACGAACATGTGCTGAGTTCCAAAAGTACCACGCTTTTGGCGCTATTTGTAGTAATAGTTTACAACGTCTAAATGTTACACTAGTTACTGAATTTGTGATTTTTTTCCCCCCACGTGTAGATAAAGCCAACTGATAAAAAGTGACGATTTCCGGTCTAAAGCCTGTAAAATGTACGCCTACGATGCTAAAACCAACAAAGGCCTTCAGGGATAGAAGAGACACAGGTCCTCGCCAATCTACCTCAAGCTGGGTCAGCAATGCGTGGGGCAGAATAGAGAGTGGGGACAATCTGAAATCTAAAGATGAAGCTTGCGGGGCGACAAAAGAGCATGGCAGGGAATGGATCTGGGGACTGATCATTCAGGAGACGCTGCGCGCGCTCTCTCTAGGAAGCACCCCTTAGGAAGAGGGGTCCCTAACTCAAGGTGAAAAGGCGAGGTCCTACAGGGAGGGGTCTGACTGACAAGGGTCACTCTGCAGGCCCAACTCTTCTTAACACCATGAATCTCTCAATTCAGAAAGGGAATTCAACACAGCCCGTGACATGGAACACTTTAGGAGGGACGGCTAGCTTCCGCCTCCCATCAATGTCCCTAAAACCTGAAGCAGATGGTCACGCCTCCGAATGCTGTTTCTGGACTTCATTGGTTTTTCTGCCTGCCCCTCTCTCGCTAGGTTTCTTTCATTCGTCAGCATTGCCGCTTTCACAGACAATCCTCTGAACGAATCATCTCCAATCACCGCCCCAAATGTAAGTGACATAGATGCTAACCAATAAGAAATGAAAATGAGGATGTAAAGACGAAACTCCTCCCTTTTTGTCTCAGCGCTTTTAGTGAATGGTAGAAAAGGTTGAGCAGATGATATCAACCACCAATCCCGAAGGGCGGAAGAGGACGCCAAGAAGAGTGATGGGCGGGGGTGACGTGGCAGTGACTGAAGCATACAAGGAAATGAGTGGCGGATACGTGAGCCAATCGGCGAGCAAATAGGTCGGCGTCTCTGCCTTCGTCCGTCCGCCCGGACTTCAGAAAAGAACCAATGAGACTGTAGCAGAGTCTGATTGGCTGTCATCTTTACCAATCCACGGTGGAACTGGCTGGCGCACCCTACCCCGGGCTCTCACTGGGCGGAAGAGGTTGACGGGCCCGAGAGACATGCCAATGTCCGCGGGGTCCTCCGCAAGTGACACTCGGCCGCGCCAATCGGCGTGCTGCTTGCCGGAGGCCGAGCCCTCCCCCGTGGCTGCCGGCGGGGCGGGGACGCTGCGGCGGCGGCTGAGGCGCTAGCCGTGTGGGGCGCTCCGGGCGGCGGCGGCGGCCCTCGCAGGCGTTTCGGGTCCTGTGTCTCCGGGCGGCGGCGGCGGCTCATGGCGGCGGCCGAGCTGAGGGGAGTGGTGGCGCCGGGCCCCGCGGCCCTCGCGGCTCCAGGCGGCGGCGGCGGCGGCGCCGGACCCCCGCTGGCGGGCGGCGGCGGGCGCGGGGACGCGGGGCCGGGCGCGGGGCTCGCGGCAGGGACGGCGACGGGCGCGGGAGCGGGCGGCGCGGGGCCCGGGGCGGGGGCGGTGGCGGCGGCGGCGGCGGGGCCCGCGTCCGCGCCGCCTGCCGGGGGCTCGGGCTCGGCCCGCGAGGGCTGGCTCTTCAAGTGGACCAACTACATCAAGGGCTACCAGCGGCGCTGGTTCGTGTTGAGCAACGGGCTGCTGAGCTACTACAGGTAACGCTTCCGGGGCGCCGGGCCGCGCGGTGACAGCGCGCGCCTCCGCCCCTGCCTCGCCCTCCGGCGGCTCCGGGGTGCGGCGAGCGGCCCTTCGGGGTGGACTCGCTGGGTCGCGGCAGTAGAGCACGCGCCCAGGTTCCGGGCCCCCAGAATGAAGGGTCCTTCCCGGCTCACTGCTGTCTCAGTCGCGCACGGCGCGGCTTCCGAGGCTGGGCCGCGGCCTCCTGTGTGTCCGGGACTCGGTCTCCTGGTGGCCTCCCGCACGGCGCCCAGAGGCTGCGCCCCCGTGGGGCCGCGGCTGTCCCGGCTCGCCCCACCTCCTCCCGCAGGAGCGATGCAGTGTCTCGGCTGGCGTTTCTGAGATCTTGGGGTTCTTGGGGCTTGCGCTCTGGGGAAAGGGAGGACGCGAGTTTTACATGCCGCTGCTCTCCGTTGAGCAGTGTCCCTTTTGGAATGGTTATCTGTTTATTATGCACTTGGCCTTCCTGCGACCGTAGAGAGAGGTGTAAAGCTTGGCCATCTAAGGACGGGATATAAACATTTCCCCATGGCCGGACGTCGTGGCAGGATGGTTTATATACAGTGTGTCACGGGCTGCCAACAGCCACGCTGGGAGTTAGGAGATGTACCCGTCCTCCTGATGACAAAACGGGCCGCGGGCACCTTTCCCAGTGTCGGAGGAATCAGAGTCGAAGCCACTTTCGTTCTCACCAGCATAACCTGAAACCCAGGTTAGGGTTACAAGAATCAGAGAAGCAGTTACCTGTCTAAAGCTACAAAGTTTGTAGGTCATGGTTACTATGTGTATTTTATACAAAAGGTGTAAAAAGTAACCATTCGGGGAGTCTAATTGAAGTCTTTTCCCTGAAGACTTTCTTATCTAGGCCTCTTCAACTGATATTGAAGAATAGCTCGCTCTGGGTTTCTTTTCAGTCGCAGTCATTCTGCTAGCCAGGAGTTAGGGGTGAGCAGATCCCTTTGCTGTTGTATTGGCTTTTAGAGAATTTGAAGAAGAGCTTGAAGGTGGGAGTTGGAAACAGGAATGCTTTCTTATCAGTCCCCTGACAGTAAAAGATGCCTCAGATAGCTCAGCCTCTTAGCTGACACTGTGAACAGGTGTGTATCTCATTTACGTTATTCAGATTTGATTTTAATTTTGCTTTTCTGGCTGTGTATCTAGGGTTGTCATAACCCTAACCCTCACCCTCTCCCATACCTGAGTGCATGTTTTCCTGTCTATCTATCTATCATTCTCATGTCCAGTTGATTTGTATCCTGCTGTGACTTGAAAATCACTATTAGCTGGGTTCCCTGTTTTCACAAATGGTGCATAGCCTAGGGTCTGAATGTGTGACCTTGTCTCTTTCAAGTTATGTTGTCCAGTTTGGGGGCCAGGGGAGTGTTTGTTCAGTACCAGGCTTGGTCAGTACTGATTTTGGACATTAGTAACTTACATGTTGTATAGCAGCCACTTTTGACTTCCTTCTTACAAGAGCTAACACCTGTCTTGACTGTAGATAAGACTCATTTCAGAGCATACCAACCCTTGCTGGGCATGGTGGCTTACATCTCAGCATTTGAGAGGCTGAGGCAGAAAGGTCACTGAGAATTTGAAGCCAGCCTGGGTTACATAGTGAGTTCAAGGCCAACCTGAACTACATAGTGAGACCCTTCCTCAA
The DNA here is from genome assembly GCA_004027295.1 of Dolichotis patagonum. Lineage (NCBI taxonomy): Eukaryota > Metazoa > Chordata > Mammalia > Rodentia > Caviidae > Dolichotis > Dolichotis patagonum. Next base: position 14,567 of record PVJX010029564.1, on the reverse strand, counting down.
AAAAAAACAGCTGGTCATGTGGTGGCACATGCCTGTAATCCCAGCACTTGGGAGGCTGAGCAGGAGGATCACCGTGAGTTCAAGGCCAGCCTGGACTACTGAGTGAGACCCTGCCTCAAAACCAAACCAAACCAAACCAAACCAAACCAAACCAAACCAAACCAAAACTTAACAACCCATTTATAGGGAAATACATGGTTGCCCTGTTCTTTCCATGCTGCTGGTCCGATCCACAAACAGCCCAGCAGCAGAGGCCAGAGGAGCAGATCTGCCCTGCTCTGCAGATGAGGTTACAGTACAGTGCAGTGCTGCCTGCTGTCTCTGTGGGTGTAGGCAGTTTACCTGACCCATCAAGGCTCTGAGGTGTGCATCTCCCTCCTAGAGTTACTTAGCAGAGTTGCCATGCTTCCTGTTCTTTAGACCGCCCAAACCTGTAGTGTCTTATTTATACCCCACCATACCGTGTTCCTCTGCAGTGTGCTTCTTAGACCCGACCTCTGATGAACTGCCCTGATAGACTTTGGAGAGCTACTCTGTGCTTTCCGCCTCCCCTGAGTTTCCTTACATGCCTGTTTCTTCAAAACTTGTTCAAAAGCCGGGTGTGGTGGTGCATTCCTGTAACCCTCTAAGGCTGAGGCAGAAGGATTGCCCTGAGTTTGAGGCCAGCCTGGGCTATATAAGTGAGTTCAAGGCCAACCTGCACTATGTAGTGAGACCCTGTTTAAAAAAAAGCTTTAAGGGGCCAGAAATTTATCTCAGTGACATAAGCACTTGCCTGGCAAGTGTGAGGTTATGAGTTCAATCCCTGGTTCCAAAAAAAAAGCTTTGTGTGAATCCCAGCTTTCTTAGAAACACCAGGACAGGTTGTAGTACTGGTTTCCTTGGAGGCCTTTTAGAAGTTAAATTACTATTTGAGCTGGCCTTTTTAGGCAGGAACTTTCTAGCCAGAAAACATCACCTGAAGAACTTTTCATGGTTTGCACTAATCATTTATAACTCTTGTTACATCTGCCCAAACCTGAGAGCTTAAGGTCAGCCTGCCTTGCTCTCAGCGTGCCTTGGCGTTTGTTAAACTGCTATAGACTGCATGTGTGCAGAAACTCTGCAGTCCACCAGGATCACCCATGCTGAAGAGGCTCCTAGGAAGCGGTCAATGGAAAACAGTAAGAGGAACGCGCTAGATGGTCTGAGCAGCACTGTTGGAATAGACAGCCAGGGCGAGGGGCCAGTGAGCTGTGCGTCTGTAACCCAGGCTGCATTATTCATCATGTAACTGAAGCCGGGGGTGGGAGGTAAGAATAGAAAAACCAGGACTTGCTTTACAGTGGGGTGGCCGGTGCGGACCTTGGAAAGCAGCCCAATCCATTGAGCATCCCCCCATACCTTGTGATCTCAGACTGCTAGTTTTCTGCATTTAAGGAAGAAAAAGTTTCATGTGACAGAACGGCAGCAAATCTGTCTCCCCGAGCTCATAGGCTTTCTCAGAGGCCCTGAACCTTGGTTTCCGAGTGCAGGGGTGTGCCAAGTCTGGCATGCAGGAATTCCGGACGCGCCAGGTGTGTTTGGCCGCTTGGCTCCCCTGCAGGGGAACCTGCTCGGCTTTGTGCCGTGGCAGTTGGCAAAGGACTTTGCCCTCTTTCCATGCCAGGTTGGACAGGGAAAACTGCAGTCTCAGCGCGCTGGTCCCAGCCTCACCAGTGGGTGGTGGGGACGGCCACATCGCTCTCTGCACACTGGACACCGGGCAGGCTCGGTATTTTATGTGAAGTGCCTTGTCGCTTGTTGTCACCAAATACTGCTGCAAAGTTCAAAAGTGAGGCTATTAATAGAACTGTCAGTCAGGAGAGATTGGGAAAATTTTACTCCCAGCCTGCTGAGCACAGATCTGCTGAATGTCTTGTAGCTATTAATAGCATGGCTGAGGAGTTCCCACCGGTGGAAGTCCATGGTCCTTAGGAAGAAATGTATTCCAGAAAGATTAAAATACCTTGTGACTGTTTCATGATTATTCTTTCTTTGCTTTGCCAAGCCCTGGCTATTTGTATTTCGTATCATTTGAGCCTGAGCTGATATTTAATAGTGTAAATACATTAGGGTGCTGTTTTACACTTCTGTGATGTAATTTAAGCTTGGTGGGACTGCTCTCACTGGGGCCCATTTACAGTGTGGCTGGCTCAGTAGGTGTGTAAAGTGGGGCGGTCTAAAGAAGTGAGGTTGGGTGAAATCGTGTTGCAGGGTGATACAGAGCACTTTGTAACTTCCAGGTAGAAAGTATTTCTTGACTGGAAGGATACAAGGGAACTTGTCGGGATGAGGGGACTGTCCTACATCTTGATCGTGGTGGTGGTGACACCAGTGGATACACTTAGGAAGCTTCACTTAGCTATGCCCTTAAGCTTGCCAGATTCATATTGCATGTAGTCATGGCTCAGTAAAGCCTGCTTTTAAGAAGCTGACTGTGAGCAGAGCCAGGGGCAATAACATGTAACTCCGAAACAATACTATATAGCTTTGGAGAGGAGGTCGTTTAAAGGAAATGTAACTATTAGATTTGTGGATTCCTAAGACTTCTGTTTTCCAAAAGGCTGGGAGTTACGAACAGAAATGGGGCATGACGAAAGATGAAGCGCTGTCACCTTTGTGTTCAGCTGCCTTTGTCTCCCTGTGGCAGGTCGAAGGCGGAAATGAGACACACCTGCCGAGGCACCATCAACCTGGCCACGGCAAACATCACAGTGGAGGACTCCTGCAACTTCATCATCTCCAACGGAGGCGCGCAGACCTACCACCTGAAGGCCAGCTCGGAGGTGGAGCGGCAACGCTGGGTGACTGCCCTGGAGCTGGCCAAGGCCAAGGCGGTGAAGATGCTGGCAGAGTCAGGTGGGGGCAAAGGGTACCTTGTCACCCACAGTTCTCCCCCGAGGCCTAACCTGGGGTGTAGGGTAGGGGAGTGTGAGTGTGGGGCAGTGTCTGGAGACAGTTTCACTTGTCACAAGTGAGGGAGGGGTCGCTACTATCTAATAGAGAGCAGAGGCCAGGGTGCTGCTAAACTGGCTACACTGCATGGAGTAGCCTTTGTAGCAAAGGACCATCTCTACGGGGGTGGAAAACTGTCTTAGGCATGAACTCATGCTCTCACTGTTAATGCCTGTGGATACCTTAAAATCTCGGGACAAAATCTGGGAACATAATTACTAGCCAATCAGGTCAGTTTTAGGATTTATTACAACTTGTAGTTTAGATTTATCCAGGTCTTTTTTCCAATGCTCCTTTGTTAGTTAAGTTGAAACAATGTTAATAGACAACCAAAAAACTGTGATATTTTCTATGCAGAATTATCATTTTGCTAAATTATTCACTAAAGAGAGCAATCTAGTTCTATTCTGATTTTTCGTCAAGGAAAATAACAGGATTTGCCTCTGAAAGACTAGGTGTTTCATCATAGTAAGCTTGTCCACTCACCTGATGACTTTGCTAATTTAGTTTCGCCTCTGTCTTCCTGTAGTGTGTTGAATGTCTGCTAAGCAATGAGAGGAAAATAAACTGCTTTGTGAACTTTTTGAGCTAGGTTATATTTTGACCTTGACTGCGTCTGTCTAGCTGATACGGCAGGTCTCCTCTTATTTCTTTTGTTTGAGTTTTAGTGTTGATGTTAGCTCCCCCAAAGGAAATGACAGTGCTAGAAAAACACTTTGCAGCTACGAAGTGCTCAGTATGAAAGGTAGTAAGCCGTGCAAGCTGGCTTCCTTGCTTGTGGTGCTACATATGGGAGAGCTATTTAGTATATGAAGCAGGTATTTGCTGCAGGTACCCTGTGGACCACAGTGTAGAGAAGTGGCCCAGGTACAAGGCCGGAAGTCAGCTGGGGCATGGCTCGAGGGGCCAGCCTCGGGAGGGCACGATCGGAAGGTTCTGGCTCTCACCCTGGCCCAGATGTCACGCACCTTCTTGGCTTCCCTGCAGATGAGTCGGGCGACGAGGAGTCCGTCTCCCAAACTGACAAGACAGAGCTGCAGAACACCCTGCGAACGCTCTCCAGCAAGGTAGAGGACCTGAGCACATGCAACGACCTGATTGCCAAGCATGGCACCGCCTTGCAGCGCTCCCTCAGCGAGCTGGAGTCCCTCAAGCTGCCTGCGGAGAGCAGCGAGAAGATCAAGCAGGTCAACGAGCGGGCCACACTGTTCCGGATAACGTCCAACGCCATGATCAACGTGAGCATGTGTACCGTGTCCCTGCTGTCCTCCCTCGCTCCCTCCTTGCCTGCCTCCCTGAATCCGCAGCGTCGTGCACAGTAAAGCAGAGAACTTCAGTTCACGCCTCCTGCTTGGGGCTCTAGGTTGCACTGTCAGTCACACCGAGTAGGAGAGGACTTGTGTCCTCTGCCCAGGTGGACAGCGCAATAGCCGGGGAGTGGACAGGAGGCCAGTGTTCTGGCCTTGCATCGCCCACAAGCAGGACAGTGCTGGGGACTTGGAGTCCCTGTGGGCCATTGTTTTGGACACAGAGAAGATTTTATTTTTGGTATGGGGTATCGAACTCACAACCTTGTGCTTACCAAGCAAGTGCTTGAACTGCTGATCTAAATCCCCGGCCCTGGGCTGAGGTTTAATTCACAGCAGCGCCTTGGTGTAAGAGTTCAGTTCATTCCAGGATTCTGGAAAAGGTGACCATGGGCATGTTTCTGCAGGAAACATGGCTGCATCATGTTTGTCACCTGCTGCAGAGCTCAAAAGCAGAAGTTTACCTAACACTTCTGTTTGAGAACCAGATTGTTTGCAAACAGAAGGGTTCCTGAGGTGAGGCACACTGCGTTTTTCTCCACCTTAATCTGTTGGAAGTGAGAATCTGCATGGTTCCTCTCTCCCGTCTTGCTCCTCAGCGTCGTGCTGGGGTCCTGTCCTGCTTGGCCGTCATGTCCTGCCCTGGGGGGTGTTAAATGGGGGCTGCAGCTGACCTTGATGAGAGCCCCCTCCTTGGTCTCCGATTGATCGCAGGACTGACTCTTGGTAAGAAAATTATTGGTCTCTGCTCAGACACCTTACTTTTAAAAGGGTGTTGCTCCTGGCTGCTCGAGGCGCCAAGGGTGGCCGTTGTTGTTTGCGAGATATTTTAGCCGTCCAAGTAGACGCTCAGCAAAGCATGGTGCCCTGGCTCGCAGATATGGTGAGAAGTGCGACATGGATACGCACTCCCGATAGTACCAGTGCTCCCTCTCCTCACCCTTGGTGCTCATGGGCCAAGTTGTTTCTGTCCCTCTCAAGTAGAGATGCTCAACGTTTCCCAGGTGAGAGGCTGTGCTGTAGGAAGGCCCCTACAATCTTGCGCACCTGAGTACCACTTGAAATGCACTGTGTCCCCGAGCTGTCTCCAGTGTACCTTTTGGTGCTGGTCAAGGTGTCTTCAGTGCGATGTGCATGTTAAAGTGAACAACCAGCATGTCACAGCTCTGAATGGGCACCTCCATCAAAGGGAGAGTGTTTCTCTGTTTCTAGATTGCTTAGGGTGGAGCTTTTCTCATTGGCAAAGTGGGTCTGATGAAGTCAGTTTGCGGTGGTCAGTATAGGTCAGTGTAGTTAGCCGCTGATGAATACCAGGGGCCATCCTTGAGGTCAGTGCTGGGGAGCTAGGGACAAGGCAGTAATTAGAGCCCTCCGAAGGGAGTGTGCTGAGTGCCAGAGTGGAGTGAACATAGGCTGCGTGGGAGAGGCCGTGGAGGTGTTGAGTCTCGCTCTGCTTGGGGCAGGATGATCAGAGCCAGGACCACTGAATGCCAGGGAGCCCTGGGAGTCTTCCGTGAAGAAGGGTGAGGTGCAGGGTTGGGTGTGCATTGCCAGCAGCTCTGGCAGTGGCTTCGGTAGCAGGGTGTCCCTCAGGAATGCAGCGGGGGACTGCTGTGGGGTGACCCATGCGCTGTGTCCCGCAGAGCGCCACACTTGGAGCTGGCTGGCTGGCTGAATTGTGATCAGTCTTATTCCAAAAGAACGAGGGGAAAGAGCGAGCACCCAGTGGCAGAGCGCTTGTGTGGCAGGTGCAAGGGCTTGCGAAAGGGAAGTTGGGGGCAGTGGTGGCTGTGTGGGTCCCTCCTCGCTGGCGCCCTGGTAACTGCCACCGATGGGCTGTTAGTGCAGGGGGGACATCACTGGCGCTGAGGCTGCAGAGGAGGGAGGCTGGGTGCAGGTCTTTGGAAATGGGTTTGATGATAGCAGATGAGAGGTGGACGTGGCCAGCTGCAATGCAGGCATGATTGTGGAGTCCAGGCTTCACTGGCCGCTTGCTGTGAGCCAGCCTGGTTCTGAAAGCCTTGTGTGAAGCAGTACCTCGCGGAGGTCCTTGCTGTACTCTTGGTTTCCAGATAGGAGGAGAAGCCCCAGGGAGGTTAATAACCCACCTGGCCTGCAGCCTCTGCTGCTGCCTCGGGGCTCCACAGATGCCAGAGGAGGCCCAGCCTGGTGGGAAGATGGATCTGAGGGAACAAGCGAAGCAGAAAGAACGATGCGCTTCAGGTGTCTGGTGTGGGCTGCAGGGAGGGCTCGGAACCGCCCTGGGATGGGGAAGGACAGAGAAGCAGGTGGCGAGGGAGCACCGGGAGTTGGATTTGGGACTGAGGGTACTGTGAGCCGGAAGCAGGGGCTTTCTTTGCAGCTCACCGAATTCGCAGCCTGGGAGCTGCGCCTTTCAGTTTCTCCACGTGCCTTTCAGCTTCTCTGTAATGGGGAATGGATTCCCACACACGCGTCGTTTCCTGCTTCCTTTATACAGCAAACTTCACCAGGCTTCTCTTGCATTGAGACAGCCAGGGGGCAGGAGATTGTGGGGATGAGCTCTGAGGCATCCTCAATTTGCTCGGGATCTGTCTGGAGAGGAAATGCAGTTGGCAGCCTGGGCACAACGGGCTGGAAGGTGGCGCTGAAGAGACAGCAGTGCCATCTTTATTGAAAGTGGAGCTTTTTGTTAGAGTGAGGGGATAGGAGGGGCTTCGGCTGAGGTCTGTGTGTCCTAGAAGCACCGGGTGGGCCCAGGGGAACCTCGGAGGGTTACAGTTGCATGGCTCAGACTTTCATGGGCACTGGCGGCTGTGGCTCTTCCCTGCGCTGGTCCCGGTGGGAGTCTGCAAAGGCGTGGGTGTGGCCAGACTGGAGTCTTCTCTGGATTGCCTCTCAGGTTTCTGAAATAGCCTTCTAGTTTTTAAGGTCAAAAGCAAAAAAAAGGCTTCCTGTATTTAATTCAGCAATGATTCCCTGCTTCCTCCTGCTCAAGGCCTCTGCTTTTGGCTGCCTGGTGCAGCCAGGCATCCAAAGGTGGCGGTTTCCTTGTGCCCTCACGCAACACGCGGGTCTCTTGCAGTGTTGTCGCACGCTTGGCTCTGCGGTGGTGTCGGGAATACCTTGCTCCTAGGTGTGCTGCTCACTTGGTATTTGTTTGGTTCTCACAGTCAGGAAAAGAGAGCCCTGACAGCCGTGGTCACACTTCCCTGGGCTTGACCTTGGTCGTGGCTCAGCGCTAGCTGCCTGGTATGGTGGAGGAACAGGGTGTCCTTCATTGTCATTTGCCCGCCACGGTCCCCTGGAGGCCAGGGCAGGATCCCTGACCACGCTTTCCCCATGCAGGCGTGTAGAGATTTCCTCGTGTTAGCCCAGACCCACAGTAAAAAGTGGCAGAAGTCTCTACAGTACGAGCGAGACCAGCGGATCCGGCTGGAGGAGACCTTGGAACAGCTGGCCAAGCAGCACAACCACTTGGAGAGGGCCTTCCGTGGGGCCACTGTGCTGCCAGCCAACACCCCTGGCAGTGCTGGGCCCGGGAAAGGTGAGGCATGTGGCCTGGTAGCGTCTTTCCACCAGAGCCTGTGGCTTCCTGCATGTACCGCGAAAACCCTTAATTTCCATGCCCAAGTGTGTGTGGGGTGGCACTGGGTTCTCCAGTCCTCCTGCTGCTTTTCTGGCTTTCTGCCATCTGTTGCTGAGTTGGCGCCTGCTGAACCTGGCATTGGTGGAAATAACAGGCAGGAGCAAGCGCAATTCCTCTCCTTGTAGATCAGGGCTGTGCTGGCAAAGGGGACATGAGTGATGAAGATGACGAGAATGAGTTCTTTGATGCCCCGGAAATCATCACCACGCCTGAAAGTCTGGGACACAAGTAAGTGGCCCCGGGCGGGCAGGGAAAGGGCGTGTACCCAGTCGGCCTGGGGTTTGCCCCACCACAAGTGCAGGAGGCTTGTTGGTCTCCATGCTTACAGAGCGTGGGCTTCTGCCTTGAGCATGGTGTGGGCAGCTCTTACACCACACCTCTCCAGGCCTGCAGGGTCGAGACTGTTCTCTCCTGGGCACCCCGTCCTATGGTTGCCCATCTGTGAGTGGCTTTGGGTTTGTGCTGTGCCAAACTGGGCTGAGGGCCAACCTGACTCTGGTCTTGGTTCTGATGCCCCCGTGTTTCCTGCCCCTGCAGACGCACTGGTAGCAACATCAGTGGAGCCAGCAGTGACATCAGCCTGGACGAACAGGTAACTCAGGCAGAAGCTGTCCGAGGTGAGGGCTCGGGCTGTGATTCCTAAGGGTTTGAGTTTGTGACACACTAAGGAGACAGCAAGTCCTGATTTTCAAAAATTTTTTTGCACAGGGGAAGGGAGAATTATAGCCAATTGTCTCTTGTTTGAGAGTAATTGAATGGCCTTGTTCTTGCTCGCAGTACAAGCACCAGCTGGAGGAGACCAAGAAGGAAAAGAGAACCCGAATCCCTTACAAGCCGAACTATAGCCTCAACTTGTGGAGCATCATGAAGAACTGCATCGGGAAGGAGCTCTCCAAGATCCCCATGCCGGTGAGGCCCTCACACAGCTGGCAGCTGCCCAAAGGCCCCTGTCCCCTGGGGAGCATGCCACTGGGATGGCCCTGCCTGCTTGTGCAGCAGTATCCGTGGTCCCTGTTGAGTTACTGGTGTGGTTGTGACAGTGGCCTAGCGCCCTGCAGTGCCCAGAGTCCATGTCTGTGCTCAGGACAGTCACTCACGAGCAGGTTCCTCCGTCGGAGCCTACAGAGGGAAACATGGCCTCATTCTGTCTCTGCGAGGCCTGCAGTTTGAGAGAGACAGACAGACGTGCAGACAGGTAAAGAAAAAAATGCTCTGAAAATGTTGGGAAATCCGGCAGACATACAGGAGCATGGACACAAAAACAAGTCATCCCAGACCAGAAGCTGGGGTCTGTTTCCATGGTGACTGTGGGGTCGGCTGACCTCCAACCTCAGGTCCTTTGGTCTCACCATGCTGCCCAAAAGTGAGCTTTATTAAGGTCGCACTCGTGGTCCTGTCCCTTCACCCTGGTTCAGTGCCCTAGGTAGGCCTGAATCTCCTAACCTGCAGCCCTTTACTGTTGCTGTTGCTGTTGCTGTTGCTGTTGCTGTTGCTGTTGCTGTTGCTGTGGCCCAGATCATTTCTGGCAGGATTCAGCTCTTGTGTTGGCTCTTGGGAGGCTCTAACCCAGCAGCCAGGACAGCTGCCTTGCACCACGCTATGGGAGCCCCATTGTTAGTGTGTGGTGGGGCATTGCACTGGCTTACTCCACAAGTATTTGTCACACGCCGCCTGTTTGCCTGGTATGGGCCAGTGTGTGTCAATTAGGTCCAGCTTCCATTTAAAGTCACAAGTCCAAATGTGTTAATTTAAACCAGGGGTCAGCAAACCAAGCCAAGGATGGTTTTTATATTTTCTAATTATTAATGTTTGAAAAATATCAAAACACATACAAATGCCCTTTCCCTGTGGCCTGTGCACAGCTGCCATCCTGGGGCCCTGGCAGTGTCCAGCAGGTGCGACACAGGCCACATGGCTGTGTGACCCTGGGTGTCCGGCGCTCCCTGGATGAGGCTGGTGGCCCTGCTGTCACATGTGCAGGAGCTCCTGCTCTTGGCATGACCTTTTGGCCCAGTCTTGGGTCCACAGTGGCTGCCCTCTCCTGAGCCATCAGTGTCACATCGGTCGCTCATCTGGAAACTTCCTAACTCTTTAACCCCTTGAGTCTCAGTGGAACTGAGTTACATGGCCTCAGTTGCTGGAGAAAAGGCTGGAGGTGAAGGAGGGGGATTGGGCTGCAGGTTCCATCCCCAGCCAAGTACTTGGCCGACTGAACCTCAGGAAGCGGTTTTCCTCCCCTGGTGTCCTCTGCCCCTAAACAGACACGTCCTCATGGACGTGTGCTGTGTCTGTAGTCCTGGTATCCTGATTCTTAGCCTGGTGCCTGGCACCTGGAGATCTTCCCACAAATGTCGAGTTAGTTAACTGGGTCTTCAAAAGCAACATAGGTGTTTATATCTAAGTCTGTAGGATTTTTGTTAAACTGGCCAGGCCTGGGAATGTAGCTCAGTGGTCCCATCAAAAAAAAGTTGACCACAGACAAGGCAAGGCTGTGAGTAAGCACAAAGGAGGACCAGGAGGCGAATGGGGGGAGTAGCCACGCACCTAGGGTCTTGAGAGGAGAAGCTAGAGGGCATGGTGGGCAAGTGGGCTGGGGGCATCGTGGCCTTGGAAGTGAAGCCCTGTGAGCAGTGGTTTCTGGAACAGGCGACCTCCCCACCTCTCTCCACCAGTTCCCAGTTGACATCACCTGGGGAAGGGCAGTCCTGTGCCTGTGTACCTGAGCCACCCCTGCCCGCTGCTGAGGGTCTTTGGAAGTCAGCTCTGGCTGTCTCTAGGCTTTGGTCTGCTGCGGCCTGGTGAGGCTCCCCTCCTGTATCCGTTTCTGGGAGCTCTCACAGGACCTCCCCACCCTGCCTTGAGGTTTTGGCTTCTTCCAGGCCCCCAGCCCCTGGGTTACAGGACACCGCTGCAGGACACCAGGGCTCCTCTGCGCCCTATCTCTTGATCCCCTGCTGTTGCTGGGCTCTGCGCTGACCTTTGTGACTGCGCCTCTCCATCGCCTGGACAGCTGCTCCCCTGCTTCCTTGCCCTTTGCATCCTCAGATGCCTTTGTTTCCCCTTCACCCTCTGCACAATGAATGGCCATTGTGGAAGCTTGGTCCTTTCAGAGACACTGGTTCCCAGGACAGTTGTTGGAAGACAGGGTTGGAGTAGGACAGACCCATCTGATGGTTTTGTCCAGCTTTCATGGGGCATGTTAGCATGCTCCTTCAGGACGCCTGAGGTTTTGCTCCCTAGGGTTGTATGGGTGTAGTTAATAAGCATCTCTTGGATTAGGACGTCACTGTCTTAGGTGGCTTCCCTCGGTGTCTGGAAGATGGTTTTGGGGTGTGGCACCCTATGTGCATAGGTGCCACTCCCAAAGGGTGAACTCCAGAGTTGGTTCTATGGTGCTGTGTTGATGTAAAAAGGTGCCCAGAATTTCTTAGGAAGCGTAGGCTCTATTGTCTTTCTCTTTTTTTGGCAGTACTGGGGATTGAACTCACGACCTCATGCTTGCCAGGCAGGTGCTTATGCCACTGAGCTAATAAATGCATAAGCACATACAAATGAGAAAATACTAATAGTGGCTCAGTCTTTTTCCTTTACCCTTCATTTTTTTTTTTTCTTGGTACTGGGAATCAAACTCAGGACCTTGTGCTGCTGAGCTGCATCCCTGGTACCATTCTTTGTTAAAAATAAACTTTTTTTATAGTGAAAATTGTATGAATGATTTTATAATTGAATGCTGACAGTGACTATTATAGTCTGTAGCTCAGGGATTGGTAGGTGGAAGCTTGGACAGAAGGGGAGTGAGTATAAGAAAGCAAAGCATTAGTTTTCATCTTGAAATGCTGCTTAAGGCCAGAGCTATTCAGCGGAAGGAAACACTTTCTTCTTCTTTCTCTGTGGTCTGGACTTGGTCTCACATGAGGTGCCATTCAAGCTCACGCAGCTGTACTGCTGATTGCATAAGCTGTGGGCTAGCTTGGGAACGCAGCTCCTTTCGGTGTAAATCTGTAGTTGGTAGAATTGTTTAAGAATTTGGAGAGTTCTCTAGGAAGCTCTTTGGCTGTGGGATCCAAGATGGTGGTGTGAATAGTGATGTGAGTACCATCACTCTGCTTGAGCTTTCATACCCCAGGGGGTAGCACAGGGTCTGGAACCCTTGTGTTCAGTTAGTGTCTATGGGTTGAACATCTCCCCTAATGGAGGTGCCCCCTACACACACACCCACATGCATCTGTGTTCTTTCTTGGGGGTGAGTTCCCTAAGCTGGCTCGACCCTTGGAAGGGTAAGAGCAGCGCTCTTGGCCCTGTGTAGAGCATTCCACACCAGAAACAACAGTCTGGACTGGGAGAAGTCAGAGTCCCAGCATCATCTCCAGGGTGGAAGCTGACCTCAGTAAGCTTGCATTGGTCAGGTCAGGGTGAATTTGTGATCTTCTGTCTGAGGTGGGCCTGCTGGTACACAGCTGCTGGCTGTCCCAGCACCAGGGAGCAGGAGGGTTCCTGAGCTCAGCAGCCTGGGCTGCACAGTGAATTCAAAGCCATATGATCTCAAAAAGCCAAAGTAAATCTACCCTCTGTTCATTCCTCACACAAGACCTCTGGGTGTCCTTGTGCTGAAATCCACAGTATCTTGTGATATACTCAGCATGTGTCTGATGACAGCCTCCCATGGCACTTGGGTCTGTCGAGCTTTGCATCTCAGAGAGTGTGCGGTTAGTGATAGGCATGAAAGTGACCTCCGCTACTCAGCGGCAGAAGCAGTCGGCCAAGGAGACTGGGTGCCTGCAGGGTCAGCCCAGGAGCAACTTGGGAGCGCAGGCATCACTTTCTCTCTTGCAGAGGTTGACCCAGCATCTCAGTGTCTTGTTTCTCTACCTGCAAAAATAAATACACAAATAACATACAATAAATAACAAAATAAAATGTCTGGCGAGTGTCTGGGCCTGGTGTTTACATCTGCTCTTTTCCTTGTAGGTGAACTTTAATGAGCCCTTGTCCATGCTGCAGCGCCTTACTGAAGATCTGGAATACCACGAGCTGTTAGACCGGGCTGCAAAGTGCGAGAACTCTCTAGAACAGCTCTGTTATGTTGCAGCTTTCACCGTGTCCTCCTACTCCACCACTGTCTTCCGTACCAGCAAGCCATTCAACCCGCTCCTCGGGGAGACCTTTGAGCTGGACCGGCTAGAGGAGCACGGGTACCGGTCCCTCTGCGAGCAGGTAGAGGCCCGCAGGTCCACTGTTACCCACAGGGAGGGGTGGCCTCTGGGCTGGTTGCCCCGGGGTTGCTGTCACCCCAGCCGGCTTTCCTCAAGGCCCTGCCCCTGAAGCCCTGGCACCACGGGTGAATGTGGGTCTTGGGGACTTGGGGTGTCAGTTAGGTCTTTCCTTCCTGTCACCTTTACCTGAGCCTGGTTTCTTCAAGGTGAGCCATCACCCTCCTGCTGCCGCGCATCATGCGGAGTCCAAACATGGCTGGACACTGCGCCAGGAGATCAAGATCACCAGCAAGTTCCGGGGCAAATACCTCTCCATTATGCCCCTCGGTAAGTGTTGGTGTGTGGGGCGATGGGGTGTCCCGCCTCAGAGGCCGAGTGCTGTCGTAGGTGTCCAGCTCATGCTTAGCTGAGTGGTTTGACTTCGCAGCTAGCAGAGGAGGCAGGAGGTGCAGAGACCAAGGACCCATCCTGCCACAGATGCTTCGTCCTCTTAGCGGAAGTGAGCATGCCTCCGAGCCCCATGCAGAGCATAAATCCCAGCAAGCAATGTTTTAGAGCCCTGTCTTCCCCTAGTGTTTTTGTCACTGCTCCTGACCCAGTCTTGTGCATGTTGGAGCTCATGATGGCAGGTTGGGTATCCTGACTGGCCTCTCCCAGCTTGTCCCTCTTCCTCTGCCTGATGGCTTAGGTATCCTTTATGTATTGGCTGAATTTAGCTAGGGTGAAACGACTTCAGAAGATTTTGTAAGGAAAAAAAAAAGATTTTGTAGAATTACAGGTTAATTTTGTGTCGAGATCACAAAGATCAGGCATGGGAACAGAAATCTGAATATGCAATGTTAAGAATAGCATACGAAGTCTTCGTACCTAGATCTAATAGCTTTTCCTTACCTTGTGTTTTTATTGTCACATAAATTGTATATTTTAGGGCCCCAGTATATAGCTCAATGGTACAGTGCCTGCCTGACAATCATAAAGCCCTGAATTTGATTCCAGTACCAAAAAAAAAAGTAACAAAATCATACATTTTATACATTGTGATCTTATCATATATAGTTTTATAGTGTTAATTTGTGCAGTTTAAATTATGTTAGAGAAAAAGTTGTAAGCACACCACCCTTACACTGTCTTTTATGTAGTCTGACTGCAGTTACCATTGTGGTCCAGTTTTGTCTTTTCCCTCCTTTTCTGAATGTGTGTATGCATGGTTTTAGGGATTGAACCCAGCCTAGACTTTGTTCTAAACTGCATCCCTAGTGCCTTTTTAATTTTTCATTTAGAAACAGGGCTTTGCTAAGTTGCCAAGTTTACCAGGTTGGGCTTGAACTTGCCATCGTCCCACCTCAGCCTCCCAGAGTGCTGGTTATAAGGCATGCGCCCTCTCACCCAGCTTATCTCTTAGTGTAGATTTGAATTACTCTCTTGTGTCCTTTAATTTCAGCC
>PVJX010029563.1:0-22811 GCA_004027295.1 Dolichotis patagonum | reverse complement strand
TCAAAGGACGAGGAATGAACTGCAGGTGGGCTGTGTGGCTGGAAAGGAAGAGAGGGAGGGATGCAGTTGCCGCTGGAGGGGAGAAAGTGCTCCCCTCTAACCGGAGCCTGGAACTCCTCTCCATGCCTAATTAAACAGGGGTGGTGCAGGCTTCATGTGTATTTCGGTCGCAGTTATATTAACTTCACTGAGTTCCTAGGCCATGATGACTCCATGAATCCTGCCTTTACTGAGCTAATGGAATGTCATAAATAACTCCAGGGAAGCACATGGCCTGGCAGCTCCTCAGTTGGGCTGGGCTGGAGTTAATCAATCCTCTGCTCACTGTGTAGCTGAGGGCTCCGATGTTAGTTCAGAGGTTGTGCCTGGGCTAATTTCCTCCTACCAGATGCCATTCCAGCGAGCCTGGGTTTCCTGTGCTCAGAAGACGGCCATACTGGGAAGTCAGGAATCTGGGCTTTGATGTCCTCCTGGACCAAGAGGCAGCCCTCTCACTGTCTGTGCATTGGATGCTCCAGTTTCCTCGGAGGGGCTGGTTCAGTCTCCCTCAGCAAGGGCACACACTTCCTGCCTGTCTACTGCCTGCAATTGTTCCCTCGCCAGCAACTCACCTCAGCTGGTGCCATCAGAGCCTTGATTCCTCCCAGGAGACAGAGTGCGCAGGATTTAGAACTTGCCCCTGCAGTCACTGCTTTAGTTCAGATCTAGCTCCATCTTTTAACTACTCTGGGACTTTAGCAAGTTGTCGAACCCCCCTAATTCTGTATTTCCTCATTTGTAAGATGGGTGGGGTGATAAAGGAAATGGTCCAGCCTAGTTCCTCCTCTTCTCCAGGCTCAGTGAGGACGTAAGGCATGACCACCTGTCGAATTTGGAGTCGGTCAGGGGCGGCACAGCAGCAGTACTCGCTGAGTGACAGCTGTTATTAGCTCTCTCTCCTCTGGGAACTCATCTGCCCTGGTTTCTTGAGAAGCTTCCGTAGCTCCTTTGATTCTCCCTACAGTACCCTAGCGGAAGAGCAGAACTGAGACGTAGGTTCACAGGGACCCTATTGCTGAGTGAAGCTCCTACCAGACTGCTAGGCACATTTTACATCCCAGCACAAGCAGGGGTCAACCTTCAGCTCCTCCCGTATTTTAACGGTGGTGACCTGTGCCACCTAGTAGTATGACAAGCCATGAACCAAACCTCCTGTGCTGTGTCATCCTGCTAAGTCCGCACTGTGAAGGCAGCAGCCCCTCCTCACCGGGGCAAAACACCTGACAGTCTACGCCTCCCTGCTTCTTCCTTCTGAGGCCTCTGTGGAAGTTCTTCAGAGCTCAGGGAGACGGGCACCTCAAAGGTGAGGATGTGGAGCTTGCGGAAGGTGTGTGGGCTGCCGCAGGCATCCAGCAGGGGCAGTGGGGATGGCTGGCAGCTGCCCAGCTTGCTCTGCTGTTCCACTTCCAGGGCAGCTCAGCCCAGGGCGCTGCCTTGAACCAACCAGCTCCTTCCCGTGCAGCCCCAGAGAGTGAGTGCAGGGCAGTGGGAGCAGGAGACAACCCTTACCTTACAGGCCATTAGTTAGGGCCCTACCCAAGTGGCTCCATGTGGGAACAGGAAGCATAACCGCAGAAAGGCCCACCAAACACTTGTCTTCAGAAGTGATTGGTTAAAATCAACCCCGGAGATGGAGGCTCAATTCATTAAGCATAGATGGTAAATTACAGGGCAATTAAATATTTGATTAAATTAATCTTAGGGTGTTTAAACATTGTTTTGCAAAGAATGTTTGCTCATTAATTACAAAAGGAAATGTAAGAATGTAGTAGGAAAGAGGACCACAGAGGGATAAAGAATTCACCCTGCTGAGGTTCTCCTCTGGAGAAAAGGAGCTGTCTCTGCTGTCTTTTATGCTTATCCTTGGTACTTCTTTGCCCTTGTTTGCAAACATGTCCAAAGAGGATGGAGTCTTGGAAGAAGCCATAGTAGAGTGGGGTCCAGGAATGGGAGATCTAGTTTTGACTGTGTCACTGACATCCAAGTGTCCTTGGAGGGTCTCTGGGTCTCAGTCTTCCTAGTGGGGGAGTATCAGCTTGTTCTTGGGTAGACCCTTGAGTGTCAACCCTATTTTCATTTATAACTGAGGTGGTGGCCATAGAGTTGAGTATATGTCTACACTCCCACTTGTCCTCAGCTTTGTAGGTTCACTGGTATTTTCTGCAAGCCTTCTCTGCCCCATAGATGCCCAGTTGTGATGGAATAACACATAGCCTTCAAGCTAAATTCAATGCAGAAACCCTTGCTCTATCTCTCCTCTAAGTCACCATCATGCATTCATTCAGTAAACGTGCACAGAGCCCTTGCGGCATGTTTTTGTATCTCAAGGACACAGGAGTGAATAGGACTGGAAGTGTCTCTGCCCTGCAAGATAATCATGAGTCAGTGAACAGGAGGGACAATTCCGAAGGTCAGGAAGTTGCCTTGAGGAATGACTGTTGAAATGAGCTTGGAGAGTGTGTTGAAAGTAGAGAATTGTGGGCATAAGCAGGGTCCCAACCACACTAAACAGTGATGTCAATGGTCTTGGAGGGGAGAGGAGTTGAAGGCATTTGATGATTTGAAAACAAGAGTAGGAAGGAGAGAAAAAGGGAGGAGTGCAACAGAGAGCACTGGGGTGGGTGGGCTGGATAAGGATGAATTTCCATCCGTATGCGGACAACAAGGGGTGCTGTTGGCAGGCGTGAACAGTGGAGTGATGTTGTGGGTGTGGTTTTTTTCTGAGTTGCTCTGATGACCATCGAGTGCACTCTCCTTCCATGAAATTTGCCCTCTGGGGCATCTGCCCACTGCACTGAATCTTGTTCTGCTCTCTGGGCTGAAGGGACACAGCTGGACCTTGGCTCTTAGAAGCAACGGTGGCTCTGTCCTCCTCACTCTTAGCTTCTTAACGGCAGTAGGGTGGATCGAATCATTTTCCTTTGGACTTCCATGCCCTGAGGCCATGATTAGGACCGAGACACAGCTGGTCCTCATGCATGTCTACAGCGGTCTGGTAAACTGCATAGCATGTAAAGCTCTGGCATCTTGGCTGATGTGTTGGGTGCTGGCTGCACTTTGGTCCCATTCCAGCCTATAGGAAGGATTCCCCAGCAGTCCCACTCTAGGATCCGGAGTGGTGACAGCTAGGATTTTCCCTGTGAACTAATGGATGGTTCCAGCCAGTGCTGGCTCGAAGACATGTCTCAATTTTATGAAAGGCTGATCTTGTAGCTCTGGGTCAGCCTGAGGCACAAGGCCCAAGATATGACAGCCACTGTGCCTGTCTTTGGCCTCCACACCCTACTGGAGGGTGCTGAGGAGCAGGCAATGGGGTCTTCTCTAGGCAAGGCAGTGTCTAAGGAAGCTAAGCCACGTGCTCCAACTACAGAGGTAGTTGAGAGACGTTGCATGCTACAACTGGGTCAGTTTTCATAGAGGGATCTGGGCACGGCCAGAAAGCTATAGACACAGATGATGGTCCCTCCTCAGTGCCCCAGGCAGGACAAGGTCCAGGCTTTCTGTTTTTCAGACTCACTGAAAGCAGAGATAGAGGTGGTCCCTGCCTATCTTAAGTTACTTTACTTGTTGCGGAGGCAAAATAGCTGACACCTAAAGTTAAAGGAGGGAACATTTATTTAGCTCACAGTCTGTAGAGGTTTCAGTCCATAATTGGCTAGCTCCAGGGCAGGGTGGCACACAGAAGAGGGGCAGCAGTTCAGGCTAGCAGAAGACAGCAAAAGCAACAAAGGAGAGTGAGACAAACCCCTTTCTATTCTTAATATATTGTATCCAGTTTACTGGGCTTAGGACAGTGCCAATGCAGTCCAGCAATCACCCACCCTTAAGCTTATCACTCTTGATCCCAGCTTTGTACTACAAATCCATCTAGATTCAGCCACCTCCAAAAACACTCTTAGGACTGTGTGAGGATTAGGAGGGCCATCTGGAAACAAACCATAGCCTTGAAGGGCTCCAGTAGAGTAGGCAGGGCAGACATTTAAACCAGCAAGTAAAGCATGACCCTGTCTGGTTCCTTTGTTCAAGTATTGCATGTTAGCAATAGGCTGAGAAAACATGGTTCTCACCTTCCTGGGCTTTCCTGTGTGAAGACAGAATAAATAAGCCAATGATTATTAATGCAAATAAAATACAAATGCTGGGTCACATCATGAAGAAAGGGAGCATGGAGCTGGCTGGAGCATCATGGAATTCACAGATCACACAGTGCAGGGAGGACCCCTCTGAAAAGACGATCTATGAGAGCTTTGGAAAGAGAACAACCAAGAGCGGCCAGTGCAGAGGCCCTGGGAAGAGTCCCGTGTGACCCAGGAAAGGCCACGGGTATCATGGGCAAGGTAAGGAGGCAGGAGCAGGATGGCACTGCAGGATGTGGGAGAGGGAGCTGGGACCAGAGCATGCAGGGCCTTAGGGCCATGAGGGGCTGTGGGGCTTTGATCCTACGGAAGTAGCTGAGTTACTGAAGAAATTTAAGCAGAATTCAGTTTATAATTATAAAATTTTCTTCCTTTAATGCATACTGGCAGTGGGCTGATGATGACACATATGCACACAGGGAGACCAATTAGGAGGTAATTGAAATCGTACAGAGGAGAGATTCTGATGGGTGACAGCAGGCAGAGAAAGAGAAGTGTGTGGGGAACTGGTGATGTGAAATGAGGGCTCTTGGGGTTCTGGCTGTGTGATAGCTGCACGGTGGAGCCATGTGTGAGTGCATCGCCCTGGGGAAGGCTGGATTTGGGGTCCCAGTGAGGAGATGGGAGTTGGACAAGTCAGGTTTGTTACATTATACAGACAGACAGGAAATGTCAGGTTGACCTCAGGTAGGGGATTTGGAGCCCAAAAATTGACAGTTATTAGCAGGCCCTTAACATACAGATGCATGAAGTCACCAGGAGAGGTGGGACCACCTAGAGAGACGAAGCAGGGATTACACAAGGGCCCAGTGAGACAACCTACAGGATGGGAGAAAAAGTTTGCTAGCTAGGTCTCAGACAGAGGACTAGTATCTACAATCCATAAAAATCTCCAAAATGTTAGACACTCCCCAGATAAAAGGACCTAATAAAAATGAGTAATTTAAATGAACAAACACTCCTCAGAAGAAGTATAAATGGTTAATATGTACATGAAAATACATTCAACATATCTGGTCATTAGAGAAATGCAAATTAAAGCAACACCGAGATTGCATCTTACTCCAGAAAGAATAGCTGTCTTCAAGAGATCAAATAATAGCAAATGCTGGTGAGGGTTCAGGGAAAAAGGAATCTGCCTGCATTGTTGGTGGGAATGCAAACTAGTACAACACTATAGAAATAGTAGAAAGAGTCATCAAAAACCTAAAACTAGAAATTCCATTCAATCCGGTATTAACCTTTTAAAATCTTCATAAAAAAGTTACAGACATCAAATTATGGTGATGAATATGGACCTAACAATTTAGCAGCATAAACTGTAACAGCTAAACTTTGGAAGCAGCCTGTACATCCATTAACAGATGAATAGAGAAAGAAAATGTGTTATTTATGCACAACAGAGCTCAACTCTGCAAATAGAGAAGAACAGACTTGAATCTTCCGGGAAAACGGTTGCACCTTGAGATCATAATGATAAGTAAAACAAATCAGAAACATGAGTTTAGATATCACATGGCTTCTTTTTTATGAGAAAGCAAAACTATCAATAAGAGCAAAATAAAAGATAATAGTAGGAAATATGGAGATAAATCTTCTGCAAATGGGAAGGGAACCAAGGCATGGAGGAGAGGGAAGGAAGGAAGGGAAGGTGAATACCGAAACAGTTGAGATGTGTTATGTACATGTACCAGTGCTCCGTGAGGAATGTGACCATTATGTGCTGCAAACATGTATCATGAGAGAAGTAAAAATTGAAAGAAAAGAGGGATGAAAGCAAGCACGTGTGGTATCAGACTCTGGGAGGAGAATGGGTGAAAAGTATGGGAGACAGATGTGGTGGGCAAAGGCCGCGGGTGGGGGCAGCAGTGGAAGAAGGAAGGCATTTCAATCAGGAAGATGACACTGCTGGCAGGTGAAACAGGGTGGGTCCAAAGTGACCACTGAACTGGACATTACGGAGGCTGATGGGCTAATAGGTGGCCATTGTGTCAAAGCGTATCTAGAGTTAGAAAGAAACTTTAATTACAAGGAAAGATAATTGCATAGAGAGGACACTTGTCCTCGAAATCTGCACATGTCACAGGATAGAACGGAAGAAGGTTTCCAGAGAAAAGCAGTTTTACAGTGGAAGGAAATGGCCAGATGGTCAAAGACGTATCCAGCAGTGATTCCCGGGTGTTTTGGTTTACATACAGATGCTCCCCAGGAGCCTCATAGGTGACTTTAGGTGATTTGATTATGGGGGCTTATAGCTGATTTGCTCTAGGATGTGGGGTCTGGTCAGGAGAAGTGGGTCACCTGAAGTGTGACCTAAAATGCCTACTTCTTGCCCCACCTTCTACTGTCTTTGCTTGCTTGCTGTGCAAGGTGAGTGGCTCTTCTCTGCCATGCCCCTCGGCCTTGACATCCTGCCTCGGGCTCAGCTGACTATGGACTGAAATGTGAGCCCAAAGCTCTCCTTCTTTAAGCTGTGGGTGTCAGACACTGCGTCTCAGTGACTAGAAAGTGACTAATGCATCGGGAGATGCAGGTAGGGGATGGGGTGGGGGGGTTCCACTCTTTTATTTTTTTTGGCTCGGGATTGGAGGCAGACAGAGTTCAGAAGTCAGGACAGAGTCCGGTAAAGCAAAGCGGACTGCAAGTGTGAGCAGCTATGGTTGCTAGGTCAAGGTCTGAGGCAGCTTCAGGGGTGATGAGGAAGGAGGCCAGACTGGAGAGGCTTCAAGGGTGTGCAGGAAAGAACCAATGAGTTCAGCCAGTCTAGGCAGCTTTTCAAGGTTTTTAGTGAATGGCGGCAGGGTGATGGCGAAGAGGCTACAAGGAGAGGTTTGTAATCAAGGAATTGGTTTTAGTGAGATGATTGAACTCCATTTCAAGCTTTAAAGGAGAGAAGATTATCTTTAGGACGACTGCAATGAGGTGGAAAGAGTTTGAGACTGGAATCATCCTGTTTGGAGTTGAAGCCCTGTGCTTTTCTAGTGATGTGAGTGCCCAGTGGTCCACTCAGCTCTCCTGAGCCTCTGTTTCCACCTGTGAAATGGGGCAGCTCATGAGAATCCCTGCCTATCTGCCTTAAAGTTTGACACTAAAATCAAGTGAGAATCCGCAGGACTGTTTTGGAACTTGCAGTCTATGGGGTGGGTGGTGGGGTGGAGAAAGTGATCTGGCTCCCCCAAGCTGCTGCCTGCGGAGGGCCTGGTTGTTACCAGAGAAGAAGGCGGCTCCAGGCTGTGCGATGTGGGCTCCACTTTTAGCGAGATGGTAACTGTTCTGGTTAATTGGAGCAGAATGAAAGTCTTCTCCCAGTGCAGCAGGAAGCAGCAGCCTAGAGGGGAGGCACAGCGGGGCAGAGCAGTGCGGGAAGCCTGGGAGAGGGCAGGGGAGAGCTGTGGAGTGAGCAGGCTGGGGGCCTGGAGAAGGGATGGCTCTGTGTGAGCTGGGGATGGAGCTCCTAACCTGGCGTTTGACTTTGTTCTCAGTTAATTTCGAGCCAGGAGTAGAGAGGTCTCCTTTCAATGTGATCTTTCATTTTCAATTAATCCCCAGTCTTCACAAGTTTTTCAAATCATGGAATTCTTACCACAAATGCTTGTGTTCTGCCTTGTTTGCTTTTTCCACTGCAACCCAGGCATCCTGGGAAGGGTCCAAGACAAAATTCTGTCTAAACTACACAGTTTATCAAACTGCATGTGCTGGTTACTACACAAGGAGAGCAATGCTCAAGCCTTGGGTACTACAGCAGGCCATCCAAAGTGACAGCCTCATCAAGGGACAGGAGAGCTGGACCTGGGAAGTGTGGGTTACAGTTCCACCTCGCCATGAGGAAAAAAGGCCATGTTGTTATCTGCCCCATCTTCATTACACAAGGATTCTTGACAAAAATGAAAAGCAAAATGAAAGCTGTTAAAATCATCTTAATGATCACCAGAAATTCAACTTTTTTTGTGTGGTGCTATTGAAGGAGCCCACAGCCCTGTACGTGCTTGGACAGAGCTCTGCCACGGAGCCACATGCCCTGTGCCTGAGCCATTTCCTTAAAATTAAGAAACGTAAGAGCTGAAGGATTCTTCAGTAGGATAAAGTATACCTATTTTAAAACCAAAATCCATAGCAGTGAAACACAAGTAATGTTAAAATTAGGGACAAAAAAGAAAACCTTTCCTTATCATACTGATAATTAATTAGCAAGCTGATTTACACCTTCAAAATTATCTTTGTGTTAGTGCAGTTTAATCTTGTTTGGACACTCAATCAATTCAGGAAGGCAGGATAAAATAAATCAGGAAGAAGAGGCAACAAGAAAACATTTGTATAGGTAGACAATGCAGCGGATGGGTAAACATTCATGAATTAAAGCGTTTTAGGGAGAAGGTGAATGCAAACCACATATATAAGAATGAAAGGTCCTCTAGAACACCAGCAGTAGCTAGAAAATAGAAAAGAAAATAACGATTTGTAATAGAAACAAGCGATTTAACATACTGGGAAATAAATTTAATGCATGGCTGACCTTTATAAAGAAAATTACAAACCTAATGGGTGGGGGCAGGGAAAGAGACATAATCTATCCCAAGATCAGCGCACTTGCTGCTGGGAAAATGTCTCGTGCCTGAGTTTAATTTACAAACACAGCCTCTGCCTCTAATCAATCCCAATATTGTTTTTCAGAGCACGACAGACTCTGGAAAAACCATCAGAAGATGATATGAAAGGACACGCTAAGAAAAAAGAGTAAGTGAGGAGGCCTAATCTGTAAGACATTAAAGCATTATATAAAACCATAATTTAAAAGTAATTAAAAATGAATGAGGCTGGGGAGCCACATAGCACTGGAGAATTTTAATTTAGGACTCTTCTTTATACTAAGATGAACTGAAGACCTAACTATACTTTTAAAAATTGAAAAGTTAGCAGAAAATGAAATATCTTTACAAAGAAAGATCCCTCTCAGCTTTGAAGTGCGATAGAAGAAGCCACCAAGGATGAGACCTATGGATGACAGCAAGAACGAACTAAAAGCTCGTACTGGTTTAAAAAAATCGAAGTGAAATGAAATGCTGGATGGAAAAGTGTCGTTGCCCCAACTCTGATACACAAAGGGATGATAGCTGTGCCGCACAGAGTTCATTAAAATTCATAAGAGAAAAATATTACAACTCAGTCGATAAGTAGGCCACACATCAGGCAGGCCGTTCGCACGACAGAAAGCCAGTACGCTAACAAACACTTGGGAAAACGTGTAGCTTCGCTAGGGATCAGACAGCCATTTTAGCCAAGCATTGGTGGTGCCTGCCTGGAACCCAGCACTCTGGGAAGCCAGGACAGGACCATCACATGTTTGAGCCCAGCATGCGCGATTTAGTGAGACTGGCTCAAAATTTAAAAAAAAATAATAAATAAATAAAAATAAAAAAAGAACTGGGAATGTAGCTTGATGTGAAGGCCTTGTGCTCTTTCCCAGGTGCTGAAAAAAAGTAACCTTGGCTTGGATATTTATCAGTGTAGAAAAACTACTTCTGCCCCGGATACACATATACCAGCCACTATGCCATGGTTGGACAGTGGGATGTGGCATTTCAAGTGGGGACACAAACTTGGTCACTCTCAAAATGTAAATAGAACCACTCCTTAAAAGACTAGTGTGTAAGAAGAGCCTGAAAATACTTGTGTCCTTCATCCCTGTTAATCCAGATTTGGAAACAAAAAAATGAATCCTTTGATGATGTTCTGTTCAGTGTTATTCAATAGTGAAAACTTGGAGGTAACCTATCTGCTCAGTAATAAGGGAACCGCTGAGTCAGTTGTAGAGTATATTATTTCATGCAGTTATTAAATTTGATTATGAAATTTGTGTGGGAACATGGAAAATACTTATCATGTATCATTAAGAAGCAAAAAACATCTACCCATACAAAATCACAGATACGTAATAAATGTAATAAGGAGAGAATGTATGTCTCTGTGGGTGAGGCCAAGAAAGAGATGCATAAAAATGAAAATAGTCTTGTTAGGGTTGGGATTTTTGGGTGTCTTGTCTGTTATTGCTGGTTTAATTTCAAGAGTTTGTGGGGGTGCCCTCCAAGTATGGTGAGATCCATACAGCAGGCTCCTTCTTAGCCACAGCTCTCTTCCCTGGCTGGATTGTGTGTCCCCCGGGCCAACCTAGATGTTGTCTGAGTCGGAGTTCTGCCCGCTCCCCGGGAACAAGAGTACCCATCCCGCCCAGGCCCCTGGTTGTGGACAACAGGCCAAGAGCTTCCAAGGAGCCCCAGATGCCAGCAGCAGCCTCTACCTTGAGACCTGGGGTAGCACTGATGCCTGCTGGCCAGCCACCTCTGTGGCACTGGCTGTCAGGGGGCAGGGCCTCACTGTCCTCTTGGACAAAAGATTACTGCGGCACCCATGTTGCTAACCTTCAGCCTGCCTCCCAGAGCTGCCTGCACATCTTAGGCATGGGGACTTGAGCTTCCCCTCTGAGTCCAGCCAAGAGGCTTCTGGGACCAGTGGAGGGCTACTTGATCAACTCAGCTTCCTCTAAGTCCTGGGCAGGGGATGTGTGCTGGAACTCACATAGGGGCTAGGAGCAGACTACCCACAGTTGCCCTGAATGGTCAGGCCAGCCTTGAGAGTCGAGGTATTCAGATCCTGGGTCTTGCACTGAGAAGATTACAGTGCACCCCATCCCATGTCTCTTGGTACCAGGAACTCCAGACTGGCTCTGGAACCCCTGCACATGCCTACACATCCATCCTAAGAGTTCTTGGGGTGTGTGCACAACATGTGTGCGTTTGTGAGGGGATTTCTTTTATCCCCTCTCTCCTCCCTATAGGGATTAGCTTCTCTGTCCTGGTTCCTTTTGTTTCTTCTCCAAAAATCTGTTTATTGGACCTGACTGCCATTGCTCTGAACAATAAATATGAAGATGAAGAAATATCCACCAGCAGGTAGACAGCATTTTGGTTTGTAATCTGTGCCAACTTGCTTACTGTGTCGTTCCTTCCCTTAGAACCATAGCTGTGATTCCACATCTGTCTCAATGCTCAGGTGGTCTCCATCTCTTGTTTCCACAACATTTTCACCTTGTTGGGTCATCGTGATTTTTATAGGGTCTCTCAAGATTTGTTAGGACATGAGAAGGGTTCGCATGAGAAGGTATAGGGCCTGGCATTCTGGTGGAAATTTCCAGTAGATGTGTTTCTTTTTTCCCTTTTTTTGTGGGTGGATCAGAGAGAGGACCCAGAGCTTTCACACTGAACTATGTTCCCCACCTGTTTTTATTTTTAGCTTTTGAGGAGCAGGACCTCTCTAAGTCACCAACTTGTTTAGGCAGGGCTCGAGCTTGCGATCCTTCTGCCTCATCCTCTGAGACAGCTGAAATTACATGCTTGGCCCAGAAGACACATTTCTGTAGCTTTGGGGCTTCTGTCTTCAGGCCTGAGTGGCCAGCCTCTCTGTAGGAATGAGTCCAGGCTTTCGTCTGACCAAAGAGGGTCCTTCTGGGCGAGAGCTCATGTGCCAGCAGTGAGGACAATACGGTTTGTTATCCCAGAAGGGAGGAGCCCTTATTTCATTTATAGTGTAATAAAACTCTTATTGATTTTAATAAAATTGAAAAATCTCTTTGTGAATGAGAACCCAGGGGCCCCGACCTGTGAGTGCTGACTTGCTGCATTTCTCCACCCAGTAGACATTATGATTCATATCTGGGGACCACTGTGGTCCAGGGCCAATTTCTCTAGCAGAATAAATGGGAACTATAAAAAGTTGCACATTTGAGTACCTCCGAAGGGCCCTTGGGGGTCGTGGCTGGGAGGAAGGAACGTTTCCTAGAGGGTGGTGGGGAGGCTGGAGCCACCGGAGCAGCCAGGACTCAGCTCCTGGAGGAGTGGGGCGGGGCAGTGGACTGCACTGCCCCGGCGGGGCTTCGGTCCTCATTGCTGCTTCTAACTGAGCTCCCTGCAGCTCCTTTCTGGTCAGTGCCTTGTTTGGGTGCAGATCGCATGTCTCAAACTGGTCGCACTCAGTCCTCGAGGCCAGAATCCTCCTTGTCTGCGTGCTCAGAGCAGACACTCCATGTCATCTTTGGCCTCCTGCCTGGTGTTGGAAGGACCTGCGATGCTCCCAACATTTTCTTGCACGCCTTTGTAGTGCCATGGTCTCGGCCTAGCACTGGGCACCTTGTCCTGCTCCCACTGCTTTCTACTCCTCTCTTTTCTCGGCTCGATTCACCCACCGCTTCCCTCCAAGACAGCAGTCACTGCTAATGCATGACGTCCTCATGGGCTCTGTGTAACTCTCTTTGTAGCTTTTAAATCATCACATGTGTTGCATTTGACTGTTTGTGTTTCACACTTTTAAGCTCTTTTTTTCATGAATCCACTTAATCCTCCAACAACACATTGGGGTTGGTACTACTGTTAAGCCCCTTTTTACAGATAATGAACCAGTCCAGAGCAATTAAGGAACATGTTCAAGTGCACAGAGTCAGCAAGTGGCTGGCAGCCACTCAGCCCCCATGGTAACATTTATCCCTTTATTTCCCAGATGTGAGATCTGCCCAGATCTAGGGCCCTGTCCTGCACACTTACATCACTAGTGCCTACCGGAAGGCCAGAGCACTGTAAGCTCTTGGTAACATGGGCATCATGGATATCTTGCTTGGTAATATCTGGTCAGTGGTGAGATTATAGTGTCTTCAATGTCTTCACCCTTCTGAATGTCTGGAGGGTCCAAAGGCTGGTGAGGGGCTAAACACTGTGTCAAGCACCTTGTTTCTATTACCAAGTTTTATTTCCATGGCAGAGGCAGGATTCATCAGGCCCAGAGAGGTTAACTGAACTGTGATCAGCCTGGTGTTTCTTCTCTGACCCCTAAGCTGGGGGTCCCTCAGCCTTTCAAACCCACTCTTCTATTCCTCCCTTTAGGGATGGTTCTGACTGCAGACTCCACCAGCAAACACTTTATCTTCATAAAAGGATCCAGCTCTGGATGTGTCCTCAAGAGAAATAGAAAGTTGTTTTCGTGTCCCACTTACTAAACAGGACATAATACATAGTCTGAATAAGAAATAAGGGACCAGGCTGGGGATTTAGCTCAGCGGCATAAACACCTACCTGTGCAAGTGTGGGGTCATGAGTTCAATTTCCACCACCCCAAAAAAGAAATAAGGGGCCAAGATCCAGGGCTACTGACACAAGGCCAGAGGCTGGGATGGGCTGTCATGCTCTCAGAACGGGGATGAAGAAGTAGCGGTACCCAGGAGATCCCGGAGGTGGTGATGCTATAAAAGCAAATGTTTACTCCTCCCCTCCCCTCCCATCTCCTCCTCTCCCCTCCTCTCCCCTCCTCTCCCCTCCTCTCCCCTCCTCTCCTGAATACCACTCTTTCCTATATCCACAGGCATGGGCCCAGGGCAACCCTGTCCTGTGGGGCTGTCCTCCACCCCAACATAGCTGAGTCCACTAGTCATTGCTTGACTTCTGATGTCTTCTGGCACTGGACCAATGATGAGTGGCTTAAGCCTGGTCTTTGAGTGGGAAGGAGGAGGAAAGGGAGGGAGGGAGAGAGAGAGAGGGAGGGAGAGAGAAAGAATGAAGAGAAAGAAGAAGGGATGAGGATGAAAAGGAGAAGTAAGAGAGAAGAAACAAGAAAGGAGATGAAGGGAATGAAGGGGAGGGAGAGAGAAACATCAGATGTATAAAAGGAACCCAAGGCCATGAGGCCCTCGAGGAGTGGCAACAGGGTGACCTCCACCCCAGAAGTTCCTCTTTAAGTCTGCACAACCCACCTCACCTTGGATTCCAGGAGACCTCCTAGGGTATTTTTTTTTACTGATTTCCTCTTTCCTTTTTGCTTATATAAACTTGTTTATTATTGTAAGCTAATTTAGTTGCCTGTAAGTAAACAGAAGAACTTTGACTAATGTTCCAAATCTTGTTCCCTGCGCTTCCACACAAGGATGGAAATTCTGACAGCTTGTACACTCCTGTCCCCCCGCAGGAGGAAAAGGACATGCCCAGGACCACAGGGAGCTCTCTGGCTGACATGCAGGAAGCACCAGGGTGTGTGGCCAGGGTCGCTGTGTCTGAAGGGCCTCCTGGGATGCTGGGGCTGTGGGAGGGTCAGAGTTTTAGCCGTGCAACCTTTCCCAGCAGGTTTGTCCCGAGAGAAGATGGGCTTCTTGGGACGCCAGGTCTGGAGGGTGGTGTGGTGGAGCACCCAGGAGCAGAGGCAGGCAGGTCTCTCTGTTGAGGGGCCCTGAACCCTGAGTTGGTCCTCATTTCTCTAAGGAGAGCTTACATTCTCAAAACTTGATTTCCAGGGTGGAGCAGGGGCCTGTGAACCTGGGAGCCTGCTCATGATTGGTCTGTTTTATAGGATCTAGAATGACACAGAGACAATGTCCAGACTCAGTTGTGTCTTTGAATGGGTGGGACCCTTAGCAGTACCTCACACTGTCCCTCAGGGGCCCTCAGAGGCCTCCCAAGACTGAATGGCCCCTTGGTCACCTCCCCAGTGGCCCCAGCACTCCAGATCTAAGCACTATGCAAGGCACCTAGGGAGACCTGACTGCTAGGCCGAACTACCAGAGAGGCCGCTGCGCTTGGTTTTGGCTCCTGGCACCTGCCTTCTGCTGTTCTGTAGCTACTGGCAGAGGGACAGCTTCCGGGAATGCTGGGGAGAGCACGGGCTCTGGATGGGGTGGCTTTGGGTCTGGACAGTTCATGGAGAAGCCCTCCTGGGTCATCTGGCATAAGAAACGTGGAGCCCGGGAGCCTGGGAATCCTTCCTCTGACAGGACTGCACTGTCCCTTTCAGGTCCCTCCGAGCACTGAATACAGGCAGAGCAGTGAAGTGAAGCCCCACACCCCCTTGCACGTGGCAGGTGCTTCTAGACGATGCTGTGAGTTCGTCCTCTACATGGACTTTGCAAAGGGGCCTCTCTCTCTCTGTCCTGCTCACTACTTCCTTTTTGCTGTTGGCTACCATGTCCTAGCTATTCCTGCCCTCAAGAGCGCCTCCCATCTGCTGCCATTACCTTGATAATGACCTCTAAAGCACACGCTCCCCATTGCATCTTCTGTTTCCTGCTCTCACCCTTCTCCTCACTCTAGACACCTATTTGGGATGTGCCTGTGGCTTTATGAACTGTTGTTGGATTTGGTGTCATATCACTGGTCATTTGCTCCTTGGCCTTCAGCTCAGGACAGCACTGGGGTGGGGGTTGGGGGATACTGGGGTCTTCCTGAGAATGCTCAAGGTCATACACATTAGCTGCCACTCTGGAGGGCCCTGGGGGGTGTTGCCTGCTTCCTTGCTGTGATTTATGGGCTGCTGTGGGTTTCTAGTCTTAAGAGGACATTTTGGAGTGTACTGCAGCATTTCTCAGGAAAGGACAATTAACCCAGGACCCTGTGGAAGGAAAATCAAAAGTCCTGAGCTTCAGACCAAATTCAGTTTCACATTTAAGAACTCCATGGGAATTAGGGATGTGGTCAGGTTTGTGCCTGGGACTTGCACTGAGAGGGACTGTGAGTCCACGTCTCTTCATTACTCACTGAACCACTCACTCATTTGTCTGCTTATTGTTAATCTCCGATTCATTCATTTGTTACTCATGTATTCCTTGTTTGTCAACTTCTCATTCTTAATTTATATATACTCTTCCATTTATTCTTTTTATTTCTGGCTTTATTGAGGCATAATAAACAGGACACATGTAAGAGCACGATTTCCATTGACATACGAATGGGTAAGTAAGGCATACGTACACAGTGGGGTATTAGTCAGCCATTAAAAATGGGATCTTCTTGCTTTTGGAAGCATGTGGAACTGTAGTACATCTTGTTAAGTGATATTAACCAGGCACAGAGACAAATACTACATGTTCTCAGGTGTGTGTAGAGGGTAAGTAAGCTGGTCTCATAAAAGTAGGGTGTAGAACAGAGGCTCTCAGAGCTGGGCAGGATAAAGGAGGAGGAGGATAGAGAGAAGTGGATTACTGTGGACAGAAGCAGGAATAACTTTAGCATTTTATGGTACAATGGGATGACTATAATTAACAATAATTTATTATTTACTTCTAAATAGCAAAAGAATAGGATTTTTGAATATTCCCAGTGAAAAAGATATTATAAATGTTTGAGACAATGAGGATGCAGATTATCCTGATTGGATAATTACACATTGTGTACATACTTCACAAATATAGACAAATGTTATACATCAATTGAAAATAACAAGCACAACTTGTAAGCTCTGAGATGTCTGCATCTGTCTCCATCTCTATATTTTTATCATTTCTGTACCTGCACAAACCTGTCTCTGGGAAATCATCTTCAGGACTGAGGTAGTAAACACACCATCACTCCAGAAGTTTCCCCCGTCCTATTACGTGCTCTCCACCTCCAGGCAGCAACCACCGATTGGCTTGCTTTCACCACAGTCAGCAGTGTTTAGGGTTTTCCCTAGTGGGATTATATAGAAACCTTCTGTTTCCCCTCTGGCTTCTTTTATTTAGCATTACAAAACTCTATTTTGTAGCATAGGTCAGTATGTTTTATGGCTCATTCCCTTTTAAGGTTGGATAATATTCCAAGGTATAGATGGACAGGGTTTGTTATCCATTCATCCGCTGTGGACAGTCACTTTTTGGAGGACGTTTCAAACAAACCTATTATGAACAGTGTTGCGCACTTCATTGAAATGATGCAGGTGTTCACTTCTCTTGAGAAGTAGAGTAACTGGATATTAGAGAAGTGTATACTTAATTTTTTAAATTGAAATTTTTATTCAGATAATTTTAGATTTGTATACAGTACTAAGCAATGAGTGAAAGAGGCCCAGTATACTTTTAAAAACTAGTTTGGTCTTATGGTACTATTTTGCAAAACTATGGTATAATATCACAACTGGCTATCAACATTGATTCAGTCTATCAATCATATTAAGGTTCCACAGGTTTTACTTGTACTAATTTGTGTATGCATATGTGCATTTAGTTAAACAAAATTTTATCTCCAGCATAGATTAAGAGATTAAGATTTTGAGATACTGAACAATTCTACCAGAAGATCAAACCTGGATTGCTTGTTTTTATTTTAGTACTGGAGATTGAATCACCTTTTGCACTGAGCTACTTTTTATTTATTTGTTTATTTATTGGTACTGCATCAAATTAAAAAGTTTCTGCACAGCAAGGGAAAAATATCAGAGTGAAGATACAGTCTATAGAATGGGAGAAAATCTTTACCAACTACTCCCCTAGCCAGGATTAATATCTAAAATATTTTATTTTTATTTTTATGGGTACCAGGGATCGAACTCACGACTGCCTGCTTGCAAGGCAGGCTCTTATGCCGCTGAGCTAAATCCCCAGCCCCCAAAATAACCAGGATTCTTTTTTTTTTTTTCGGTACCGGGGATCGAACTCATGACCTCACGCTTGCCAGGCAGGCGCTTAAGCCACTGAGCTAAATCCCCGGCCCTCTAAAATATTTTATAAAGAGCTCAAAAAACTTCATACCAAAAAATCAAATAGCCCAACCAATAAATGGGCAGATGAATTGAAGAGATATTTCTTAAGAGATATACAAATAGCCAATAAGTAAATAAAAAAGTATTCAATATCTTTAACCATTAAGGAAATGCAAAACAAAACCACATTGAAATTCCATCTCACCTGTCAGAATGATTATTGTAGTGAGCACAAAAAGCAATAAACTTTAACACACAGAGTTTGGATTGCTTGATAGTAACCAGTTCTGCCCCCAACTGAAATCCTCCTCTGCTCCAGCCTTTCATTTCGTGGTCAGAAACATCACCAGTTGCCTGTTTATTTGTGATATTAGTGTCCTCTTTTATGCCTCTATTACCTTTACACTGTATACTAAAACCAGATCAACATTCCAAAGCACATCCTAAATGTAGTGATTGCAAAAAGGTAAGCATGGACTGAGTACTAGTTGGCATCATTGAGCTGCTGATGAAGTACGAGTAGTGCGTCATGACGTCTTCTACTTATTTTCAAGTGGTCAGCCTAAGGAGAAGTGTGCATGTGCACATGCATGTGAGTGTGTATGTGTATATGTGTGTATGTGTGTAATTCTCCACTGGACACTAACTCCAGGGGTGGAACAATCATAAATGATGAGGAATTATTGGTGAAGTTAGGTGAACAGTATGCAGGGACTACCTGTATCATCATTTCAACTTTCTGTGGGCTTAAAAATGTTCAGGATAAAAAGTTGAGGAAAACAGTTGAAAATGAGACAATAGAAAAGAATTAAATAGATCGTGACCTGGAAAGGATTCAAGGAGACTGTAGTGTTTGTTTTCTCTCGAGAGAGAATTCTTGAACTTTGCCACCTTGAGCAAATTTTTGGGATGAGCCAAGCTATAAGTGAAGTAAAGTATTAGTCTACACCAGCATCGACTCTGGGCCTCAATGTGTCATCCTGAATGGTCCTCCTGCTTCTATTTTCATTGCACTGCCTCTGAACTCTGGTTGCGTTGAACACGCGGAGATTTCTCAAAAACTAGGACTAGAGATCCCATTTGCCTTAGCTATTCCCCTGCTGGGTATCTTGTCAGAAGAGTTAAAAACATCATACCACAGCAATATATGTTCACCAATGTTTATAGCAGCAGCACTATTTGTAATAGCTAAATCTTGGAAAGAGCGCAAGTACCCAATAACTGAAGAAAGGATAAAAAAGATGTGGTCTTTTTATGCAATGGAGTACTACTCAATCTTAAAGAAGGATAAACTTGAGACATTTCCAGGTAAATGGATGCAACTCAATACCATATTCATAAGTGAAATAAATCAGACCCATACATGTAAATATAGTATTTTCTCCCTATTGTGAGAAGCTGAAACAGTAAATAAAATCCAAAATGTACAATAGATATTGTAAAGTGAGAGCTAATTGTTCAAAAGGAAAGAGAATGTGGGCTGAGGGAAAGGAGAAAAGAAGGAAGAAAAAAGGAAAAAAACATATATACAAGTTAATTAAGATAGTTATACTACTAACGCCTCTTAGTTCAGGTTTGTACTAATATGGTTTGGACAGTTTTTTATGACTATATGTTGTATTTTGAGTAACTGCTTTGAAGATAACACAACACAATATTGACCATTGTTACTCTCGTATTATTTTTTTCATGAAATTGTTTTTTTCTCTTTAAAAAGATAAATTCCATCACTTTCATCTTAAAATATCCTGCAATGCTTCCTACATCCAAACCATGGATGAGTCTCTGTTATCTCCAGCCTCAGCTCTGGCC
Organism: Dolichotis patagonum; assembly: GCA_004027295.1. Lineage (NCBI taxonomy): Eukaryota > Metazoa > Chordata > Mammalia > Rodentia > Caviidae > Dolichotis > Dolichotis patagonum. The sequence continues at coordinate 3,345 of PVJX010029563.1, read as the reverse complement.
ACATTCTTTTTCCCTCTGGTATTATATCCTCCCCCTCACTTCTTTGTAATTCTGAAACATGTCTCTCTTTGTTTCCTATTCTCCTTCCTGGAATACTCTTCCTTAGGGTCTCATTTTTTTCCAGCATCTGATCTAGTGTTTCCTCCTGTGGAAAAAAGTTTTTTTTTTTTTAATGTTCACCAATTACTCTTTTTACTTTTATTCTGAGTCAGGTTACCTGGTTATCAATTTGAGCATTATTGACTAGGATATCACTAGGATAATGCTGAAATTGTGATACTATGAGGACAAATAACACGAAGGTGTCATCTGATCTGTGGAGTCATAGAAGTGAGGAGAGCAAAGTGGAATAGGGTTAAACTGGAGGACAGATGAGGGGTGTGGAGAAAGAGAAAATATAACAGTTAGTGAGAACAGAATGTATGAAGGACCTGTGGTGAGACACAGAACAGAGTGACTGGTCCACGGAGACCGAGATTGAGACCACACAAGTAGGCAGTCCCGGACTCTGCCAAGGTCTTTTTGGCTATGGGTGGGATTTCATCACTAGGGATCACCCTAGTGATGAAAAGATGGGTGACACAGTCACCTTGAAGCGCTCCGACTGTTGAGTGAAGGGAGCTGAGCTTAGGGAGGTGAGGAAGGAGAAAGAGCCCTGTGGGCAGAGAAATCAGGAGGTGACGCCTGACAAAGTCCTGCCTGCTTTCTCAGTGGGACGTGGAGGGAGCATGACACACAGAGTGAGCCAAGCGTGGGGCCGTTCTTTAGAGTAGAAAGGAAGTCAAGGCCTGGAGAGGAAGGCAGGAGTTTTGGCTGTGCGGAGTGCTGATTTCCTTTGTGATTCGCGTGGACGGCTGGGCGTGCGGGTCAGGAGCACAGAAGAGGGGGCTCAGCAGCAGAGCACCCTGGGAAACTGGAGCCTGACGCACTGCATAAGATCTGACACAGTGGTGAGACGGCAGGATCCAAAGGGGAAAAGCACCGAAGGATGAGGTACTACCGGCTGGGGATGAGGGCAAGGAACAGAAACACCGAAATCTTAGAAGAGAAGAGCAGAAAAAAGTGGTCATAGCGTACTGGGGAGGAAAAGCCTTCCCATGTAACCAGATTACAGTCAGACGCCATAAGCGAAAACAGATCTGAATTTGTAAAAAATTTAAGATATCTGAGTGGGGAAGCCGCAGCAAGATTGAAAGACAAGTGGTAATGTGAAATGAAATATTTGTAATATGTCCAAAAGTTAGAGACAAACAATTTCTAAATTCTGTCAGAAAAAAAAGACAAATCCCCTAACAGCTACTAGATACATGAATGACAATACACAGAGAAATGTGCAGACCCACTAGCTGCAGGAAGGTGAGCTCCACGTTCTGAGAGGCTTACACCCATCTACTTAGCAAATGTTAAAATGTTATTAATAATATGGGGGATGTATATCTCACCGGCAGGATATGTTTGGAGGGAAGTTGGGTAGAATCTGTCAAAAGTGTAATCAGCAAGATCTCAATTAGAATCTATATTAAAAGAAAACCTGTATGTATGTATCAAGATGTATTTTAGTCATCAAGAAGTGTATCGTGATGTTAATTACAAAGATAAAAATACTGGAAGCAATATAAATTCATCAACACTGTACAGATGCTTCTCAATTTACATGTGGTTGTGTCCTGCTAGACCCATTGTAAGTTGAAAACATCACAGATCCAAACACATGTACTACAATTATACTACGGAGCATCCCAGTGGAGCAGCACATTATGGTGTAGAGCATTGGTTGTTTCCCCTGGTGACGGTTGACAAGGAGTGACAGCTCACTCTCATGACTCAGCATTGCCAAGTATTATTATTATTGTTATTATTATTATTATTATTATTATTATTATTTTATTTTAAAGAGAATAAAACAAAAGAGGGCAGTACAGAGCAGATCAGAACAGGACAACATAGGCAACACAGTACTTTACATTAAGATAACCGGACATTAACAGTAGCTAACACAATATCTCTTTCTCTGCTGTAGTTGAGCATAGTTTCAAATAGCCAAGTATTATTGTACAGAATTTTGTGGCCCAAGAAAGGATGAAAGTTCAAAATTTCAGGTAAAATCTCTATTGAATGCATATCACTTTCACACCACTTGAAAGTTAAAAAATCCTAAGCTAAAGTATTGTAAGTCAAGGACCATGTGTGTGTGTGTGCATGGTATATATAAATCTATAGATAAAATAGTATGTATAAACTCCCTACCCATATATGTAGACATATGTGTATATGTATGTTACATATAAAAAGGAACCTATTTAAGCAAAAAAGGTACATGTGTTTGTGAATGTGGTATGGTGGTCCCTACATGTTTAACAGTGGTTTGTCTGGAGAAACAAGAAATTGGAGTGGGGGAGGGGGAAGGTATTGAAGAGAGATGGTCATTTTGTTCTGGAAACTTCTGCAGGGCTTGACTCAGGCATAATGAGAATAACTTCTTGTGTTAGCTGAACAATTTTTAAGAATTGTAAATATAAAAAATAGATCTAGGCATATCTGTAGAATGAAAACTTGAATGCTTTGGGGGGCATATGCCAAAGAGTGGCATAGCTGGATCCAATAACAGCTCTGTTTCTAGTTTTTGAAGAATTGATGCGTGGTTTAAAATGTGGTATATATACACAGTGAGGATTATTCAGCCATTAGGAATGAAATGTCACTTGCAGGAAACTGGATGGAATGGGAGACCATCAGTTAAACAAATGAGCCAGGCTGAGAAGAGCAAGTATCCCATGTTTTCTCTCATATGTGGAATCTAGAAGGGAAGGAGAAAAGAAGAAGACAAAGAAGAAGAAGACGACGATGACAACGAAGAAGAAGAAGGAGAAGGAGAAGAAGAAAGGAGAAGGAGGAGAAGGAAAGAGAGATAGAGAGGGGGGAGAGGGAAAGAGAGACAGACAGACAGACAGACAGACAGAGGGAGGACTGTTAGAAGAGAGAAAGGCAGAAAGGGGTGAAGGGGCAAAGTAAAGGGCAAGGATGGTATTGGAGGGATGGAAATGGTTCAAAGCATGTTACATGCATGTACGAAAATGCTTGAATGAAGCCCATTATTTAGAACTAATGCATACAATGACACTATTTTAAATTAGAAAAACAGAAGAGAAAACCAGAACTGTCTTTCATGGCAGGAAGGCCAGAGAGGGCTGGTCACCTGCTAGCTGGTTTTGCTGCTTCCTTGCTATGCTGGACTGACTCAGGGCCATCTCCGAGTACAGACTGCTTGTCCTTAGCTTCTGTGTCTCCTTGGTGTGGTGTCCACCACAGGCAGGTGTGGACACTGGTGCCTGCCACAAGAGCTTC